>JAKCPI010031680.1:0-10691 GCA_023213315.1 Euborellia annulipes
TATTAGTAAACAAATATAAGTGTCAATATAAACATAGGGACTGTGTATTGGATGATCCATTGTTGAGCGAGTGTAAAAAATACTTCTTTCCAACACTCCCCCTCACGAGCATATTAGGACTCTTCTTCTAACAGTCCAATTTGACTTCTTAGATAAGAATGTCTAGGGCTTGGAACCGCTTTTGTTAAAAGATCAGCCTCCATCTCCTTTGACGGCAGGTACTTTATTAACACGTCTCCTCTTTTTATAGCGTCGCGGATGAAGTGTTCCTTTATATTGATGTGTTTCGACTTGCTGCTTATTATTGGATTTGCCGATAGTTTTATTGCCGCTTGGTTGTCGCTGTAGATTTGAATAAGTTTTTGATTGATTCCCATATCGGCTGCTAGCTGTTTTAAATGAATAGCTTCTTTTGCTGCCTCGGTGAGGGCCATATATTCAGCTTCGGCTGTGGACAAAGCAACTGTTTTTTGTTTTCTCGACTCCCAACTAATTAGTGTACCAGCGTATTTGAAACAAAATCCACTATAAGATCTTCTGTCTAAGGTGCAGGAACCCCAATCGGCATCAGTGAAGCCTATAATAGGTCGAGAAAGTTTTTTAAATATTAGACCAAGTTTAATCGTACCTTTTAAATATCGGAGGACCCGTTTAGCAGCTTGCCAGTGTTCAGGACCATAGCAATTATTAAATTGACTGAGATAGCTCACTGTATGTGTTATGTCAGGTCTTGTTGCGACTGACAGATACATTAAGGATCCGATTAAATTTTGATAGGGTAAAGATGTTTCACATTTTGAACTCTTATTTAATTTAAGTTCCTTTTCCATTGGTGTATTAACTGGATTACAATTTTCCATATTAAATTTTTTCAATAAATTGTTTATATATTTTGTTTGTTTAGCGATTATAGATTTATTTTTCCTTGTGAACTCAATACCGAGACAATAACTTAACTGTCCGAGATCACGCATTTCAAATTTTTTCATTAACTTTTCTTTTAGTTCTTTTTCATTTGATTCATTTGCACTTGCAATTAAAATGTCATCTACGTACACTGCAATTACCGTTTGATCTCCCCCTTTCGATGATGCATATATGCAGGGATCGGCTTGAGAAGGTCTAAAACCAAGTTCTTTTAAGTGTAAATCTAATTTTACGAACCATTGACGACTAGCTTGTTTTAAGCCGTATAGAGCTTTTTGAAGTCGACATACTTTTTCTTCTCCTGAACTTCGTAAATCTTCCAGTACCTTTTTTGCTTTCTTGAATAGAGGAGTTTCTTCTGCTTCTTCCAGCATTATTTGTTGAATGAATTTTTCTAAGTGCTTTGGCTTGCTTATAAATATTTCTTCCTCTATGTCACCATTAAGAAATGCTGTAGTTACGTCTAATTGACATATTCTCAAATTTCTTTCTACTGCTATTCCTAGCAACAATCTGATTGACTTGAGTTTTGCTACAGGTGCAAAGGTTTCTTGGTAATCGAGCCCATATTGTTGTGAGAACCCTTTTGCAACTAGCCGAGCTTTCTTTCTTTCGAGCTGTCCATCAGATCTATATTTATTTTTCATGATCATTTTGCAACCAACAACATTTTTATCCTTTGGCCTATTTTCTATTCTCCATGTATCATTTTTTAAATGTGACTTGATTTCTTCCTTTATTGCACCATGCCATTCTTCAGGATATTCATCATTATTTTCATAATCAAAATCATTTATTCCACACATAGCTGATAATTCTGTCTCTTCATCAATTTCCATACTATAATCTAATCTCCATCTAGGTGGCTTTATTTGACTTCTTGGTCTTAAACTAATTCCATTTTCATTATTTTCATTTAAAATTTGATTTTCCTGATTATTTTCGTTTATTTCTTGATTTTCTTGATTATCTTCGTTTATTTCTTGATTTTCTATATTTTCATTTTCCTCTTGATTTTCTAAATTATTATCAAATTCATTTCTCGGTTCATCTTGGCTATTTAAATTTTCTGTAATTTCTTTATTTTCACTTATTTTTTGTAATTTTAAAATTTCTGGTTTGTATTCTTCACATTTTTCATTGTTTAATAATTCATAATTTTCATTTTTCTCATTTGAATTGTAGTACATTTGAGACAATATTTTCACGTCTCGAGATATTACTATTTTTCTAAGTTGAGGTACCCAAATTCTGAAGGCTTTTGAAGTTTCTGAGTAACCAACAAATACTCCTTCTATAGCGCGATGAGAAAATTTTCCTTTTTGAGGATCTTTATTTAAAATAAATGCTTTTAAACCAAACATGTGAAGATGTCTTGCTGAAGGTTTTCTTCCAACCCATCTTTCAAATGGAGTTTCATTTATTTTCTTGGTTGGGCATCTATTTCTTAGGTAATTTGCCGTATGTATTGCTTCAGCCCATAAGTACATTGGCGCATTTGATTCTATCAATAAACATCTGGCCATGTCCAATAAAGTTCTGTTTTTTCTTTCTGCAAGGCCGTTTTGTTCTGGAGTCCTTGGAACGGAAAGTCTTCTTTGTATTCCAGAATTTTTTAAAAATTTATTAAATTCATTGTTGCAGTATTCAGTTCCATTATCGGTTTGGAGGAATTTTATTCTTTTGCAAGTAAAATTTTCTACTTCATTTTTGTAATCAATAAAAGCTTGTAATGCTTCATCTTTATGTTTTAAGAATGTTACTCTACCATACCTAGTGTTCTCATCAATAAAGGTAATAAAATATCTGGCTCCACCAGGTGTTTTGACTCTGAATGGACCACATATGTCGCTATGAATTATTTCAAGAGTTTCTACCTTTTTAGCATTTTCTCTTGTTTTGAAGGGTAATTTTGAGAATTTTCCTTTTATGCAGGTCTCGCATTCGCCCAATGTTTCATTTTCTTCAAATTCTAAGCCGTTTAATAAATTTTTATTTTTCAAAATTTTCAAATCCGTTTCATTCAGATGTCCAAGCTTTCGGTGCCATTGACTTATTATTGATTCTTTTAAAATATTTGCTGTTTCTTCTTTTGATTTTTTCTCTTCTACATAATAGAGTTCATTTTTCTTATTCGCTTTCATAATTATTTCTTTGTTTCCATCAAAAACTAAAGCTTCATTCTTTTTGAAGAGAACGTTGTATCCTTTTTCAGTGATTTTTCCAACTGATATAAGATTTTTATTCAATTCTGGAACAAATAATGTTTCAGTTAAATTTATTGTTTGTTCTTGTGGAATTTTTATTTTAACCTTTCCCTTTGCTTTTATTGGAATTGTTCTATCTTCAGCAGCTAGTTTCAGCTTTCCGAAGTTATCTTGATTTAAGTTTATAAATTTTTCTTTTTCAGAACACATATGAGAGGTGCTGCCGCTGTCCAAACACCATGTTGAGGATTTTTCCTGAGACAAGCTTGAAAAATGTCCTTCTTCATTCATTGATAAGCTTTCTTCAATGTTAAATGTTGACTCATTTGATTTGTTAGGATTTTTGAACCAACAGTTTTCAGTTTTGTGATTAGTTTTTCCACATTTCCGACAGCTATACAAGTTTTTTGTGTTTGTTTTATCGTGTTCATTTTTGTTCCAATAATGTTTTTTATAGTTAAAATGCTTTTTGTAATTTTTGCTATAAAAAGCGTCTTCTTCTGGTTTTTTAGTTATTTCATTTTTGTTTCTTGCATTTGACTCTTCAATTATTTTTATTTTTAATTCTTCTGGCTTTGGCAATGTATCCCTGGATTCAATAGCTACTCTAAAATTTTCATAAGAAGTAGGTAAGCTATATAACATCATTATACTTAGTAGATCTTCATTAATGTTTATGTCCATTGACTGGAGTTTATCTACCGTATCCATGAAGTGGTTCAAATGTTCTCTCACATCTTGTTCATCTTTCATTTTCTGAAGTATAAGATTTTTTAGTAATGTTGCCTTTCGAGCAGGGCCTTTACTTTGGAATGTATTTTTGAGAGTGTCCCAAACGTCTTTGGATGTAGAGCATTTTTTTATTTGTTTCAACTCACTTGGAGAGATTATGAGAACTAGTTCGGAACGAGCGTTCAAATCCAATTTTTCCCAAATTTTCTTTTCATCATCTTTTTCAGGAATTTTCTTTTCACCCGAAACGTATTCCCATAAACCATTTCTGATTAGAATCGCTTGGGCTTGGATGCTCCACGTATCATAATTGTTTTTATTTAGCGGTTCAATTCTTGTATTTGAAATTGATACAGCCATTTTTTATATATTTTATTTATTTTTTATTTTTTATATTTATACTCGATACGCTGGGAACTCAAAATATATTTTAGAATTTTTCTCATATATATATATTATTAATTTAAATTCACGTACCTCGACAACTTTGATTATTCTGGGCCCATAACCTATTAGATTATGTAATTTATTAATAATTGGTACGTTTTAGTTTAAATAGAATTACTTTAATTAATATAAATTGAGAAATACAACACGTTATTAGTAAACAAATATAAGAGTCAATATAAACATAGGGACTGTGTATTGGATGATCCATTGTTGAGCGAGTGTAAAAAATACTTCTTTCCAACACTTATAATGGATTAACAAAAATTACGTCTTTTAATTAATATACCGGTACTAATTAAATAATTTTCTTTTGTTCCAGGATCTCCGTATTTCAATCAGCGGCCAAGTCGACGAGGGTCATCCGAAAATAATAAATACATGCATGTGAGTTGAAGAAAATAATTTTAAAAATACTATTTCATATGCAAATAGAGTTATTTTTTTCTTTTTATTAAATGGCCTCGGCCAGCTTAAATTATAAACTAGTAAAAAATTTAAATATTCTATTTGCAAATGTTATTAGAAAGATCAAAAATGAAAAGACATTATAAAAGTTTTTTTTTTTTTATAATATAAATGGAGAAAGATCTTTATTAAAAAACTTAATTATTAAATGAGAATTTTTTTATTTATTAAATATTTGGAAAGGAAATTTGGGTTAAATTAAACTATTATTAAAAAATAAAATAAAAAATCTTTATTCAATATAAATTCTCATATGTAGATGATAAATATTAAATTTGACAAAGATACAGTATTTCAATTAGAAAAAAAATAGATATTTATTTAGAATATAATTAATCATATTTTCTTTTGTTACAGCATCTCATCATGTGTCACTTATCATCGAGACGAACCAGTTGAAATAAATCAACAAGAAAATGATGAGCATCAAGTTGAAGCGAAATCTCAACATATAATTAAGTATAGTGAAGAATAAAAAATATTAAATGCCATATATAGAAAATAAACCAGAATGAATATGAAAAAAATAATTAGAAAAGACATTTAAAGTGATATATTATACTTTAAATGACTTTCATACTTATTTACTAGTGAATGGAATAAAAAAGAAAAAAAAATATTTTTATTAGTATATAAAACTAGTAAAAAAGTATTAAAAACATTTAAAATACAAATAAATAGTCTTTATATACTTAAATCTAATGAGCAACATAATAAGAATCTTAGATGCAGAGAGTTAAAGCTATTTAAAATATCTAGAACTTATAGAGAATTTTTTTTTTATTTTCGAAAAAATAAATATTTTTTTAGATTAATCGCATTAAATGAAAGATATTTTTCAAAAATTCGCTCTATATCTTATAGATAATTAAATTAGTAATCATTGTGTTAAAAAATAATTAATTTTCTACCTAATTTTTTTTTTTTTTTTTTTTGGGGAGGGGGGGGGGGGGGATTTTTGGGTTTTTTTTCCTTAATTAATTAGCTGGAATCTTTAAAATGAAATGAAATAAATCCCTTGTATTCCTATGGGAAAAACTAACGCCATCTCTTGCAGTCTCGAGTAACTCGGTAGTCAATCGTCTTCTAACGGCTTTTCGAAACGAGCACCATAAACATTCATTTTTTTTATTACCGGTACTATTAAAATAAATTCTATTCGTAATATAAGTGGAGTGTTTATGATTTGGGAATCAGGAATTAATTTTTTTATAAATGACTTTGGCAAATTAAAAATTAAAATCACTTTTATTTATTTAATTAGACTACATAATATTAATAATGCATTTTTTTGTTTGCAGATATTCGTATTTCGAATGGACCAAAAATTCGTAAAAATCCACTGCTGGCCTGGCCTTCGAGTTCCGACTACAACGTTGACTTCAAATCTTTGTGAGTATAAAATAGGGATAAATACTTTAATTTTTTATATAATAAATATAAATTATATCTATATTAATAGAATATAATATATAATTTAATATTTTTATTATATAAAAACTATAAAGTAAAAAACAAGAGCAAATTCGGGCTCTCGATAGCAGCTGGGGATGGGCGTGGCCTAGCCTGGTTCTACTGTATTAAAATAAAATAATGAATAAAATTCCATTTCTTTTTCTCATTAAAACATTTTAGAATTTTATACGATTAATTTCTGTTTTGTTTGTTTTTTTTTTATACCATCCTCCCCACCCCCAAATTATTTTCTTACTCTACAAAATTATCATAATCATAATTAACATGATTTATATAATGTTTGATTGAGGAAAAAATAATTCAATTTTCTTTTTAGGCCTAACTTCCAATTTGTTAAAAAAAGCACATTTTTTTTTCTTTCTTTTTTTTACGATTTAAGGGACAAAGGGACAGCATTTTGAAGGGTGCTACTCGATTTATAGATACTAAGTCTTTTTCTAAAATTTTATCTTTTTACTCTCGAAGACTCAGATGAGCCGCAGTTACTTCATCTACACGGGTGGCCGGTGAGTTGGTTAAAATTAATAAAATTCTTTAGATAAAAGAATCTCATCTGAGTCTCCGAGAATAGATGTCCTTCATCCCAGAATCGAAAAAATATTTATCTTTTTACTTTCTTTACTCAATAGATCAACAACTTACTTACTTACCTGAAAATTTACAAACGTAAAAGGGATAAACTTTGAGGTAATAGGGGGTGCGAGAGTATATTTTATTCCTCTATTTAAAGATAGGACTATAATTTAACTATATCAGGTATTATTGCCTCCTACTTTGAAATTTACTGATAAGGAATCCTTTTCAAGGGGGTTTGAATAAAATATTCCTATATACTGTAGTTAAAAAGAATATTTGGAAAAAGGATTAAGGGTTAAATAAAGCAATTATTTAATAAAATAATCTTTATTGAATATTTAAAATATGGTAATACAAGAAGATAAAAAATAATATTAATATATAAATATTTTTATTTCGTTTCAGAAGAAGGAGCCTTTAGGAAAAAAATTGAGTCAACCTTATGATCAAAGAAACAGCACAAACGTTAATTTTTTTTTTTTAAATCGTGAACTGATCTGCATCTCCTCTATTGCGAAGATATTAATAATAATTAAACGTCACACACACCACATCTCGCTCTTAAAAGGTATTTATTATTTGTATATTTCACTTTCATAAAGAGTTAACATTTTTATTTTTATTACGATATTATTAGGATAATTTTTAATTTAGACCACATTTTTGATATTAATTATTTATTAAAAATATAAATACTCTACAACTTGGGTATAGGAGACTTTGCAGCCAAGGAATTAAATAAAAAATTTGTTATATTCTAACAATTACTCGTCCTGAGGAAGGTCGTGACTTGCGACCGAAACGTCGACGGTTAATAATTAAATAAAAGTTTTTTATTTAATTCCTTGGCTGCAAAGTCTCCTATACCCAATTCAAAGTCTACAGCCACTTCTCATCACTAGATATTGTACAACATTTCGACTGCTTATTCTGCAGACGTTCTCAGGTACTGTGCACTTGTTCCGATTCGAGTTTTTAATAAATAATTAATATAAAAAGGGGGTCTAGTATTAAAAATACCCCTAATAATAATAATTCAAACGAAAAAAGGTTTAATAAATAGATTTTATTTTTATATGTTATAAAATTTTTTAATAATGAAAATAGAGGGTGGTAACAGTTGTATATTTTCCATTCTAATTAAAATTTCATTACCTGGTATTATATATTTTTTTTGTATATTCTCTTTCTTAACAAGAAAAAATAATAATTTTCATCTTTTACAGAGGTGGTTATTACTAGAGGTCGACTTCTCCCTTCATCATCGACTTTCTCACTCGAGCATCCCCATCTCAGCAGCGAACTTCGAGACCCTCTGCACTGGGTAAGTCCTGACAATTAAATTTTCATTTTTTTGATTATGAAATAATTTAAAATTCAAAATTTTCGACTTGCAAATTCTAATACTCTCTGGGAACATTTTTATATAGAAAAATATAATTAAAAAAATTATTTGTGATTAAATTGTTTTTTTTTAAATAATTTTATATTGATTTTCTCAATATGGTCTGTCTACCTGTGTGACTGTGAACAAAATATCTCAGAAACGAAAAGAGCTACGAGGTTGAAATTTTATATTTAAATTAGGCACCCCCCCCCCCCCCAAGGTGTGGAAATAAGTTTTTAAACAAAATCGGCCAAAAAGTACTAGTACTTTACTGATGCACTTTTTTAGTTTCTATTTTTTCAAAATTTGCTCTAACGGTTAGCGTGCTGGCCTTGTATACCAAGCCCAAATTGACAATAATTAGGCCAGGGGGAAGCGATGACAACGATGAATCCTTGTTTTTGGTTCTGGACCATGATTTTATTTTGGGGACTAGGATTCAATTCCCGTCAGGGCATTTAGAAGTAAGACTTTTAAAAATTATTTAAGTTCGAATATATCCCTAATAAATAAATAAATACTAAAAAGAACCATAGGAAGTATTTTCTTAAATTAGGGGTGGGTTTTAGGGGTGGATTATTTAAGTAAGACTTTTAAAAATTATTTACGTTCGAATATATCCCTAATAAATAAATAAATACTAAAAAGAACCATAGGAAGTATTTTCTTAAATTAGGGGTGGGTTTTAGGGGTGGATTATTTAAGTAAGACTTTTAAAAATTATTTACGTTCGAATATATCCCTAATAAATAAATAAATACTAAAAAGAACCATAGGAAGTATTTTCTTAAATTAGGGGTGGGTTTTAGGGGTGGATTAATTAAGTAAGACTTTTAAAAATTATTTACGTTCGAATATATCCCTAATAAATAAATAAATACTAAAAAGAACCATAGGAAGTATTTTCTTAAATTAGGGGTGGGTTTTTGGGGTGAGTAAATGAAGAGAGTCTCTTAATAATTATTTGTTTTCGAATTAATTCCCAACGGAATAAAACCCCGTTAGTTTGCAAGTGAATGGAATTTTTATAAATAGAGAATTTATTTGATAATATTTTTGGGAACTCAGATAATAATGCGATTTATCTAAGCCTGCTTGGTTGCAGCCTGTCTGTCAGTTGAATTCGAGACGAGACACGACTCAGTCATTTGGGATCCTCTCTCTCAATCTCTCTCTCGTGTGTGTAGTTTCTTTTTATATTGTGTGTGCAAATAATACGTTCATCCCCCAACCTCATTTACTCCCCGTCTGGTCATCTTATTATTACGGTAATGATTCTTTTCATATCTCATTTGCATAACGAATTAAATTTCTATTTTCATTTTTTTTTTCTCTTAAAATCTCTACTACTAAAAATATACTTATAAAATTATCCAATTTTTAAATACAACGCCATGATGAAGTCGTGTACCCCAGGGTGGAGGGTGAGAAAGGGTGTAAATCACCCCTTCTTATAAATAAAACAGTATTTTTCTTCAAAAACTAAATTTTAATACAAAATTATTATTTTTTATTTTTTTTATTTTTTACTTTTAAGCAAATGTATTACTTTCTATTCCTTGTCACCCACCCTCCACCCTTCTAACCGAGAATTTAGTTCTATATTATGAAATTATTATTAATTAAATGAAAATAGAAATTCTTAACTTTTATCTCTTGTCAGTGTAATAAGTGTGATTTTTAGAGGTGGAATTTTTTTTTCCACTGTCTGAATGCATTCTTTTCTTAAACATTTTCTCCACTCGCCCCCTTTAATTACAAATTTCATCAATTCAGTCGATTTTTTTTTTTTAATTTGTTTTTATGCTATGATCGATCGAAATGAAGACGTTCCCGTTAGAATTTTTCCTGTTTTATGTGTTTATTCATTTTGTGTGCTATGGGTTGTTTGTTTATCGTCTTCTTTTGAAATATTTTAATTAAAATTGGAATTTTTACTGCAATTCATTCAGATAATATAATAAACATTTCTTTTTATTTACAGTATATAAAAAATAATTTTTTTTTTTAACTAGCTCCGTACTTGATTTGATTTTAATTTGAATAAACTTTTTGTCTAATCTAATAAAAAAGATTTTTTCTCTTCGATCGGTAATGTAGTGTAGTAATAGGGGTGGTTTTTTTTTTGGAGGTGGAGGGTTAAAATAGCCATTGAATCAAATAAATTATATAAAATTCTTTATCATTTAATTTAAAAAACAGACAATTTCAAAACATCTTAATTTTTCTAATAAACTTCTCAATTATTCATCCCTTTAACAATTAATAAATAAATATGTCAAGAGGGATGGAGGGGGCAAATTTCTTGAATATACACTATACTCATCTATTCTTTTCTATAAAATTTTCCATAAAAATCACTCAATTTTCTTTTTAGAAAGATTTGTTAAAAAAATAAATTATCAAAAAGAAACAAACCCTTAAGAAAATTGAACAAAAGAGAATTATATCTTTCAAATTAGAAACAAATC
>JAKCPI010031681.1:0-20104 GCA_023213315.1 Euborellia annulipes
AACAAGACAACGATATGTGATCATTTTAATTTATAGCCTGTTTTTCTTTTTTCTTTAGCATCTGACTTGAAGCAATTAAACTTTAGCTTAACTTTGAACTGTTAAATTTACAAATTACTTAAATAGTGAATTATTTACGAATTTGGCATAGGGAATTTTTTATGATATAATTCTATAAATAAATAATAGAAATTTATTTTAATATTAATAAATATTCATTGATTCACTAAATTTTCAATTTATTAATTCACATTGATAATAAATATTTATCAGATTTGAATATTTTTAATTAAAAAAATAAATAGAGAATGCATTCATTATAATATAGTTTGAATGAATTACTATTATATCTCTAGAGGCCCTATATATAAATTTCATTCTAAAAGCATTATACAAAATGATAAATAACTTTAAAAAAAAATCTGGTGTGACTGGCGCACAGCACACAACTTTCTCTTACCTTCGGTAACCGAAAGATGTGTTCTGTGCTTGTCACCTGAGATTTTTGTGTCTACAATATTTAGTTTCCGACAGTACGGAACATTTGAATTCAGATGTAAAATTTATTAGTACGGGAAAATATTTATATTTTGCTACCATGGCAACCATTTCTCCTATCTTTCCTATGAAATACAAAGAGTAAAGTGGTCTTCGAAGAAGACTTCGATGGCAAAATGAGAATATACATTTTGAAGAGCATACAAAAAATAATTGATTTTAAATTTTAATCAAAATCGTTAGGGCGAATTTTGAGAAAATAAAAAAAAAATGAAAAAGTACATCAGTAAAGTACTAGTACTCTTTGGCCGATTTTGATTAAAAGTTTATCTTCACGCTTCATGGGTGTTTAGCTTGTATATAAAATTTCAGCCTCATAGCTCAATTCCTTCATGCTTAAAATTTAACACACAGAACCGAGACAGACCATGTCGCGAAAACCACTTTTTTTGTATTCAGGGGATCTCAAAACGTGAAGATCCATCAAAATCTCGACATCGAATTTTTGACATGAATCCAATAACTTTCTCACTATGTATATATATATATAGGTAAAAGAAAGTAATAAAAAATATTTTTTTTACCATCATATAAATTAATCACATTACTTTTACTTTTATCCAGTTCTCACTGAAGAAGCCATGCTGTTAAGTGGCCGAAATCTTAGACATCTGAGATTTTGTTAACAATCGGGGAGAATAATAAATAATCTATACATCTAAATATATTTTTTTGTCTTTTTTACTCTCAAATACTGCTGCCTTTACCTATTTTCAAACCATCAGAAAAATTATGGGTGGATAAAGAGGAACATTAAATAAAAAAGAAGAAATTATTTCAAATTCTATGTTGCCTCAGATGCTGAAATAGACTTAAAAAAATAGCTTGGTTTTAACAGATGACAAAAAATGATATGATGTCGGCCTGAATTATTTTATTTTCGCCAAAGGGAGAAACGTTGTCAAAAATTTCACTGCCTTCTTCTCCTGAGGATGGGTGACGAATTTTATCCCTCTCCTGTTTTATAGTGAAAAATATCTGTATTGACGGACGAGGTGTTTATTTATTTATATTTTTGAAGATTCTTTCAAACTTTTGATTATATAAAATATTAATACGTTTGTCATTTTCGTCATTCTTCTAAAATTTATACATATATCCCCATCGATGCTGTTCCGGCTATATTTTAGAAAAAAAAAGGTATTAGATGACTTTATATTTGAATTCCGGATGAAAAATAAAAAAAAATTTCCTGCCTTACCGGATGAATTCAATACAAAACACATAAAAATAAAAAAAAATAAAAGATTTATTCAAAGCTAAAAGAGGAAGGGAAAGCAGCAACTCTAATAAAGATAAGGCGATTGTCTAATGGAAATGATATTGAACATCAGGGGGTTTTATTTACTTCTATATAAAGCGTAATGTTTAAAGAAAGTGTCGGGAGTGTTTATTACTCCATCGAAATTTATTCCTTTTTAGTGCTGCCTTTTCTTTATTTTTTTATCTCTTTTTCTTTTTCACCTTAAAAGCGGTTTGGATGTTTGATTTATGTTTTTTAATTAAAATTAACACCAATTTGGCTTAGTAATAAATTACAACCAATTTTATCTAGTTTTAGATTATATAAATGAACAAACATATCCAGGAAGGGAAGTTGGTACAAAATATCTTCGTTTAAGCCCCAAGCATTTCGATTTTTTGAAAAATTTAAAAGATTATAATGCCTTTAGCCACCATAAAAGGCAGACTGCTCTACTTTGGGATAGGCAGCCATGATAGGAGTCGTCCATTTCCAAAAGTGTCTAGTTGCATCGGGAATAAATGTTCTCTAATTTTTCTAATATTAATTTTTCTCACTTTGAACAAGACTATGAAACGCCCACAGATTGAATTTGACATCTGTATATATAGACAAAAAAATCATATCAGGGGCGTATATAAGAGGGGGGAGAGAGAGCCCCCCCCCCCCCCCGAAATCTTTGATTGGTTCCCCAGTGCGAAAAAATATAGTTGAGCAAAAAAATTTCTCAGGGCGAAAAACGTATCTTCTGGAAAAAGAAAAATTTACGCAGGGTGGAAAAATATCCCGTGTAAAAAAATTTTTTTCTCCGGAAACAAATGAAAATTACCGCAAAATTTGGTGTCTGTAAAAAAAAGGTAAAATGATTTTTATGGATGGAAAAAAATTTCCCGTAGGACGGAAAATTTTGGTTCCGCAAAAACAAAATTTTTCATAGGGCGGATAAATTTAGTTTCTTTAAAAAAAAAATTTTCCGCAGAAAAATTTTTGAGTTCAGCCCCCCCCCCTGAAAAAATTTTTTATATACGCCCCTGCAATATATATACCGGTATATATAAACTTTACCTCGTGGAAGTTGGTCTAAGAGTGTTCCCTCTCTCTGGGAACGGCCACTTCAACCTAACCTAACCTAACCTTACCTCGTGGAATTGAAGTATATAACGAATTGTGGCTGTTATATAATTAGACTAATGATATAAAGAGAATGCAGCCAATATAATAAATAAAAAGCATCTATTTTGTTAACACTCTTTTTTAGGAACGTTTCGGCTATGATCCACAAAGCCATCTTCAGCCCCCTCCAAGCTAAAAATATATTCATTAATAATTGTTTTGCTAATAAATAGTCATAAAAGTACAATTATATACTCACAGTATATTTTTTATTATTAACATACAAAATAGATATTCTCTTAAGAGATATAATACAATTCATATGTATTTAATCGAATGTATTTTTACTTTCTCTTACCTATGTATATATGTAATATATATATAGAGAGAAAGTATTGGATTCATGTCAAAAATTCGATGTCGAGATTTTGGTGGATCTTCACGTTTTGAGGTCCCCTGAATCCAAAAAAGTGGTTTTCGCGACATGGTCTGTCTGTGTGTGTGTGTGGGTGGGTGTGTGTTCAATTTTAAGCATGAAGGAATTGAGCTATGAGGCTGAAATTTTATATTTAAGTTAAACACCCCCGGGACCGGAAAAAATAAGCTTTTAATCAAAATCGGCCAAAGAGTACTAGTACTTTACTGATGTACTTTTTCAGTTTTTTTCGATTTTCTCAAAATTTGCTGCAACGATTTTTTTTTTTAAATTCAAAAATCAATTATTTTTTAGATGCTCTTTAAAATGTATATTCTCATTTTTGCAATTGAAATCTTCTGAAGACCACTTTACTCTTGTATTTCATAGGGAAGATAGGAGAAATGGTTGCCATGGTAACAAAATATAAATATTTTCCCATACTTATAAATTTGACATCTGAATTCATATGTTCCGTACTGTCGGGAACTAAATATATGTCGACACAAAAAATCTGGTGTGACAAGCACAGAACACAACTTTCGATTACCGAAGGTAAGAGAAAGTTGTGTGCTGTGCGCCAGTCACACCAGATTTTTTAATTATCAATTACCTGCCTTAAAGCCAATTAATTGCCTTGATGCCTTCCTTTTATTTATTTTTTGTTCTCATTTTTCCCGATATTAGCTATCTAATTTTTCTCACTTTGATGATAGAAATTTGGCATATAGTTGATTGATTATTTTACATCATTTGGCCAGAAGCTAATTCATAATATAGAAAATAAATTATAATCACTCTCAACACACAAGTGGTTAATGGAGAGCAGTCAAGGGGTTGAAATGAAAAAAAATAAAATTATATTCTGCTGTCGACATTTCGAGCATCTGTCACTCTCATCTTCAGGACACGAAATGTCGACAACAGAATATAAATTTTTTTTATTTTAATCATTTGCCTGTACAATATTAACTTGCTTTTCCTTTGTCCAATTAAAATAACTTCTATTAGATTTCATTATATCGTAATATAGGCTACCAATAAAATTTTGACTTTTTTTTTTATTAACAAATTCATTTTTGCCATCTTTAAATCATTCCCAGGCAGTCCGATGAATATTTATTTAAATCAATTGGTGTTAGAATTTATTTCGATTGTATAATGTCCTTAAACAAAGAAAATTTAGAGAAATTAGTTTTAGTTCATTATTATATAAAAAAAAAAAAAATTAAAAATAATAAAATGCGACTCAATTTGGGATAGAGCATATTTTTACATTTTTTTCCCCTTTTTAGCGCATTAATGCACGCCTATTTTAAGGTTTGTTTGTGCATGAACATCCAGGCTCTACTTATTATTATAATTATGGCATTAAAAATATATCTTTTTAATCTCGTTTTAATTCTTAAATTTTAATCAAGTAATTTTTTTTTTAACATTCATATTTTTTCCCGTTTTTCCCATTCACATTAATATATCTATTGGGAGTCCAGGCATTTTTTATTTAAGCCATTTGGTATCCAATTGACTTAAAATCATCGGACTGCCTGGGATCCAAACCCGCGACCCTTGGTATACAAGGCCAGCACGCTAACCCCTACACCACGGCCCGAGGGCAAGTAAATTATGTGATCCTTTGAAATTTTTAATCTTAATTATAAACAAACAGTAAAAAGCACACAGCTTTCTCTTACCTTCGGTAATCGAAAGTTAAGTACTGTGTTTGCCACACCAGATTTTTTGTGTCGACATATATTTAATTCCGGACAGTACCGAACACTTGATTTCAAGATGCAAAATGTATAAGAATGGGAAATATTTATATTTTGTTACCATGGCAACCATTTCTCCTATCCTTCCCTTTGAAATACAAGAGTAAAGTGGTCTTCAGAAGATTTCAATTGCAAAATGAGAATATACATTTTAAAGAGCAGCTAAAAAATAATTGATTTTTGAATTTAAAAAAAAAATCGTTGGAAAGAATTTTGAGAAAATCGAAAAAAACTGAAAAAGTACATCAGTAAAGTACTAGTACTCTTTAATCGATTTTGTTCAAAAGCTTCGTGTTACGTCCCATGGGGGTGCATAACTTAAATATAAAATTTCAACCTCTTAGCTCAATTCCTTCATGCTTTAAATTGAACACAGACCACACACACACACACACACACACACACACACACACACACAGACAGACAGACAGACCATGTCGTGAAAACCACTTTTTTGAATTCAAGGGACCTTAAAACGTGTATATTCATCAAAATCTTGACATCGAATTTTTGACATGAATCCAATACTTTCTTTCTCTTTATATATACATATATACATTGGCAAGAGAAAGTAAAAATTAAACTAATTTTCATAACTTATATAATATAAAGATATATTATAATTTAAATCTCATCATATTCTTATTTTAAATGGAAGGGAAAATTATTTGACAAGAGCCCCAAAGAAGAGACTCTCTTCCGCTATTCTCAGCTGAGAAAGAGAAGAGGTCATAAAAAAATCCATAGCTAGACACTTGAAAAGTGACATAGTCTAATTGAATTTTCGCTAAGCTACACTAATTTAATAAAGAGGGAAATTCAAAATTAAATAGGCCTATATCTCGAAGAGATATTAAATTAGACCAGAGAGTAGAGCACCACTTTTAAGACTTAACAAATAACCTGTGAAAGAAAGATTATATTGAAGCAAATTTACTCAATTTTCATACATATATATTCACTGTCTCTTATATTTATTATATCCTAGTATATATAAGAGGATTTCAAATAATATAGCGAATTTTATAGGAGATTTTTATAACCAATATGATGATAAGAAATTTTATATAAAGAACGGCAAAAAAAAAAAAATATTTTTTAGAGTGAGCTAAATTTTGTTTAATAGCCTTAACATAAAAATCCATTTGACAAGTCAGAAATAAATTTTTAGGATAAAGAAAATAAAAAAAAAGTTTTACTAGGCATTGAGTAGGGTGAATAATCCGCCCTGGCTCCCTGAAGGGTCGTCTTAATAAGGAAGGCATCCTGCCTATAACCTAGCATTACAAATGTTTTTTGTATTTTAAAGAAAATATTGAAATATTAATCTTTTCAACTCCCTCTTTTTTTGACAACTAGCCACGCCGCCCGCCTGCGGCTGACCCTCGCCTTTTCTTAATTATGAAAAGAAATTTTTTTTTTTTTTTTTTTTAACATTCACACTTTTTTCTCCATTCACACTCACACTCACACAGTCTTTTCGGCAACTTAGGCCATATAAGACTTTGACGATAACCGTTGTAATTAATATATCAATTTGGGGTTCAGGCATTTCTATTTAAGCCATCTGGCATCCAAATGGCTTAAATAAAATCATCGGACTGCCTGGGTCCGAACCTGCGACGTTTGGTATAGGAGGTAGGAACGCTACCTACTACGCCAAACTCTGGGGCCAAGGAAAATTATTTTATTTTTTTTTTTTTTTTTATTCTGCCCTTTGGCTTACCGCCATTGGGCTAAAAGTCGTTACAAAATATATTTTACAAAATTTGTATAACAAAAAGAAAAAAAAATTTAAATACAATAATACAACAATATAAGTACAATAAAAACCTATTACAAAAATATATAGTTTACAAAAAAAAAAAAAAAAAACACGTACCTATAAAAATTATAGTCTAGAAAAAACATTATATAAAAACGAACATTGTTAGTAAATAACACTGTACAAACACAATAACTATCAAGAACATTATATAAGAAAAGTATTTAAGAAGAACATCCTAAAAGAACATAATAGTCACAAATATGGTATAAACAAAATAGATATATATAAAAAAAAAAAAAAAACAACAAAAAAAATTGATTCTAAAGATAAATATGTATCAAGAATGAGTGGGCTATTATATGGCTATTTTTGAGGCTTTAATGTAACTGTCTAATTGAAGGAGTGATTCGGCGTCTGGTTTCTTTAGGAATCTGTTGAATGATGTTGGATCCCGGAAATGTGGATTTATCTTGAGCTGTAGTCGTTGGCTATTGTAATTCGGACATTCTATTATAAGATGGGTAGGAGATGCTGGTATGTTTGCACAGGTGCAGATAGGAGATTGAATAATGTTGAATCTTGCTAGATGTAGTGGAGCTCTTGTATGGTTTATTCTGATGCGGTTAACTGCAGTTATTATAGCTACCGGAAAATTATTATTACTACGTATTCCAATCCAGTGCCTGTTTGAGGATTTGTTTAAATTCATAGAATACACAACTGCAAAGAATACTTAAATATTTCTCTATGGGTCGTTTTGATAACTTACCTACCCCAACATTAAAATAGCCTCCTTATGGGGAAATAGATGGTGTGTGTCCTTCAGCATTAAAATAGCTGAAGGACAAACACCATGTATTTCCCCATAGGGAGGCTATTTTTATGTTGGGGTAGGTAAGTTATCAAAACGACCCATACGATATATGTATTGCTCCATGTCTGCAGTTAGTATAATTAAGTAGGTGAAGATTAAAACAGCAGATGTAAATATTATATTTTTATTAATTGAATCTTTGGCTCATTATATTAACGTTCATATTTATTTAACCAACACTAGCCTGATGAAGTCACAAAAGACGAAATCGATCGCCAAAAGATTCAATTAATAAAAATATAATATTTACATCTGCTGTTTTAATCTTCACCTAATTAATTTCTCTATACATTTCCTATGGGAGAAATCGTAACTTTAGGAATTAATAACTCAAAAAGTTATAGGAATTTCGGGACCTGAGTATGTTTCCTGGACTCTTCATAACGTCCTCTATAAGACTTCAAAATTTAGATTCAAAATTCCAACGGGAAGTTGGCCAAACAGAGAGTGACAGACGGACAGACGGACACACCGCTATTATATATATAGATTATCTTTAGTATATTCCAATTCAGTGCCTGCTTGAGGATTTGTTTAAATTCATAGAATACACAATTGCAAAGAATACATAAATATTTCTCTATACATTTCCTAAGGGAGAAATTGTAACTTTAAGAATTAATAACTCAAAAAGTTATAAGAATTTCGGGATGAAAATAATTTTCCTGTAATCCCTAGAAGGTCCTCTTTAAGTATATAAAATTTCGTTTCAAAATTCCAACGGGAAGTTGATCAAACAGAGCGTGACAGACAGACGGACAATTGTGATTATAATTTTTTTTCAAAATTTTTATCAATAATATTATTATTTATCTAAAAAAAAAGAAAATGTTGAAAAAGTTTGGGAGAGAGAAAGAGAGAACATCCCTTTGAAATCCGGAGATATGCAGCGGCGATAGAATTTGGGGGGGGTCGAGGGGGAGGGGGATAGAAAGAGCTTGACCATTTCAATAATTGGCGTGCGACCTGCTCTCGCTTCGCTGGACTTTTTTCTCCTTCTGGTCCTCTGGTCCAGAACAGCATCCAGCAGCCGGGATTAATCGAATCTCACGCTTCAGCTTTTCGGGCAATTACCTCCACCCGAGCATTTTGTGGGTCACACCCGCAGATTAACACATTGCCCGTCTGTCTTTCTGTCCATCGGTACACGGGTCACTTCAATTTATTTAATTTCTTCTTTTTTATTATATTTTATTATCTTATCAGAGGGTTTTGAAATAAGAATTAAAAAAAAAATATAAATAATTTCTTCACCGCAGAAACTTCT
The DNA here is from genome assembly GCA_023213315.1 of Euborellia annulipes. Classification (NCBI taxonomy): domain Eukaryota; kingdom Metazoa; phylum Arthropoda; class Insecta; order Dermaptera; family Anisolabididae; genus Euborellia; species Euborellia annulipes. The sequence continues at coordinate 9,011 of JAKCPI010031681.1, forward strand.
TCATTATCTTAAGGGTTGATAGATAACTTCCGTTTCTAAGCTGTAAAATTATATTGGCTCACTTTAATTTAAATAAATATGAACTAATATTTAATTTTTTAACACTTTGTCAGGTCTATTCTCTAAAAACAGAAGTTAAAATTTAAAATAAACAAATGGGTGTTAAAAAGTAATGTAGAAACAATCAACGTTAAAAAAATGCTATTCTCTAAACAAAGTTTTAACAGCGACGTTAATATATTGCTTTTATTATATTTCAAGTCATATCAAAATCATAACTTTGCTTTTGCTCTTTTTTTCCTTCACTGTGCATATTTGGTCATTTTATAGTGCGCATATGCATGCATATTTTAAGAATATCCGGGCTCTAATAATCATATACAGCATAGAATTATTTGAAATTTTATATATTAAAAAAAAAGGAAAGCAATTTTATCAGTCAGTGAGTGAATTATCAAACTTTTTCTCAGACTATTTTTCCTTTTTCTCCTTCGTATTTTTTTGTTTTATTAAAATATTTAATTTTCTTTGCTTGTCATCACACTGCCTAATATTCAGTATTTGATATTTCTTCTCTACGATCCTCTTATTTTCTTTTTTTTGTTATTATATGTTCTTACTCCCTTAAAACAAGATTGATGGATTAAAACATCCCCTTTAAATAAATTTGGATTACAAATTTCATTATTTTGTTTCTTAATACAATATTTTATATTAATTTCACTTAATCTTCATTCTGACATACAGTATATTTATGGTATTTAATAAAATAAAAAGAAATTATTTTATTTTTTAAGCCTTGTTACATCAAAACATAATTAATGATGATAAAATGATAGAAAGATGAAATGGATTATTTATAAATAAAAAAATTTTACTAAGAAAGAAATTTTGATAAAAGGAATATTTATTGACAGTTTCGGTTTTGGTCAAGCTCATCTTCAGAGCTTTCGAACTGTTGGTATGAATATTAGGGTGGATCGAAAAAACTTTTTCTCAAAATTCACATTGCCTGTGTCATTTTTTTGTGTGGCTTTTTTTAAATTAAGGTAATGATTTAATATATGAGTAGTTCATAGTCTAGAATTGCACCATTTCACTATTAATTTTTTTAAAATTTTCCGGGAGAGGGCCCCCGGAAGCACCCCCCCCCCTCCATTGAAAAGACATGTATTTAGCGTTCCCACACTAAAAATTTTGCCACTACTCCACTGCTACCAACTAGACCAAGTCCGTAGGCAGAAATGTTTTTGAGTTGGAAAACAAAACTATTGTACTTACAAAAATTAAATAAAATCAATTTTTTTTTTAAATTTTCCTTTCTTTGTCCCCTGTGTGGAACCTTAAAATGATGAGTGATTGAGCTGGGATTTTTTCTCAGAGAGTAATTCACCAACCATCGTTGAATTTATTATTTTATTTACTATTGAAGATATTTCAAGAGAATTACTTATTCTGGTCCTGAAGAGGGTGCTGTGGGTCAACGGAACCTTCTGAAAATTGGATTAGTTTGAGGCTTCCTCAACTTGCATTATTAGACGCTCGAGTCCTACGAGACTTTATTATATCCCTTGCTGCCGTACGACGCTCGTGTTTTATTTTTTTATTTGGGTAAAAGAGAAATTTAGTTTAACATTAAATCACGTGACTGTTCGCCTGTTTTCCTGAAGATATAGGACTTAATGATTGTGTCATTCGTAAATAGCCTAGAATCCACTAAACAGACACACCCTACATTAGTAAAGCACTAGAACCAGAATTTTCTCAAAGAAATTAATTTAAACATGGATGGGAAAGGTGCAATTTGTTTTATACTACCCACATAGAACTGGGCGAATTTTCGACGCCAGCAGCATCCCTGCTGTACCAGTCCTAAGCGGATAGATTAAAAGAGCCAGAGTGAACATAATTATTAGAAATTTTAGCTTATTTAGTTTTTCATTTCAATTCTCTCCTTTGTTCCTTATTATTTTTCCTCAATATTTATTGAATAGGCCTATACGTAGAGACATCACAGCCTCAGGCCATTTGACTATCTAATATTTTGAACAGTGGCGTCATTTTAAATTTTTCTGGGGGGGGGGGGCACATTTTTTTCTTGGGGGTGGGGCAAACATATTTTTTTTCTTAAAATTTACTTACAAATAGGTACTCAAATTTGGCCAAAACATATTTAATTAAATTAATTGTTTAATTTTGTACAGTTTGTATATTCGTAGATGTATTTTGGAGTATTTTATTTAGAATAATATAAAATTTTATTAAAATCAGAGCCCTTGGAGGGCGTGGAATGTCCCCCCCCCCAATAACGCCACTGATTTTGAATCTCCTATTATTCTTATGGTCTTTTATTATAGAGTCTACATTATTTAAAAAAAAAAAAAAAAAAAACAGATAGACCTATTATTTATTTATTTGAACTGAACGCTACACAAGTTCGGAGATTAGTGATTTCTGATTTTATTTTTACTTCATTAACTCTAATTTTTGTTCTAAAGCTCAAAAAAGCTTTATTAAAAATTAAATTTTAATAGAAAAGAACCCTAAAATTTTTTGTCTTCTTCAAACATCAAACTATTTTTTTAATTTTTAATTACGAAAATTGAATTATGATCAATAAGGTGCTGGGCGAAATGTTTCGGTGGAAATAAAGGCCTTATATATATTTATATATAATAATAATAATCATCATCAAACTATAGGTACCTTTTTTATGATTGAAAAAAAAAAAAAATCTACAATCTATGTTGAGAAGTTGCTGTAGAATTGGATATAGGAGACTTTGCAGCCAAGGAATTAAATAAAAAAAAACTTTTATTTAATTGTTAACCGTCGATGTTTCGATCGACATTTCGGTCGATTGATTGTAAGAAACCCTAAGAGAGCAAGTCACTCTTAATACATATACCTTAAATAAATATTGTATAATTTGCAATGATAATTAAATATAATACTATTACTAACAATTAATCGTCCTGAGGAAGTTCGTGATTTGCGCCCGAAACGTCGATGGTTAACAATTAAATAAAAGTTTTTTATCGAATTCCTTGGCTGCAAAGTCTCCTATACCCAATTTTTTTCTATAGGTTTTTTAATATTGATTTAAGGTTTTTTCGGCATCGGTGACTATTTAGACCCCGTCTCTATTTATCTCAATTTACAGGTAGCCAATTAAATTGAAATACATTTTTGTCGCATGAGACCCCTAGCACAAGAGTCGTACCTGCGCCATGCCCCAAGGGCCTGTAGAAGGTTTTAGCTTAGCTGTTTCATGTAGTACCGAGCCATTCAACCCATCTTGATGTTGAGTTCTCAAAAACGACAAAAAGATTTAATAAAAAATTTTGGCTCATGGAGGACGATAAATTAACACAATCTTGTGCTTTTAGTCACATCAGATTCTTGAAGAAGTTATATATAGCAATTGGAGATGTGGCTGTGAGATATCAGTAGGTGAGGTTTGGAGGACAGCAGCCAGGAAGGTAGCCTCTATTCAATAAAACAGACTCCTTTAACAAAACGTTTCGGCTAATTTTAATTGCGCCATCTTCAGTTGTTGTAGCTGTATAAAAATATTTACATTGTTTAAAGTTGATTGTTATAAATTTATACAAAATATAATTTTTCCCTTATTTTAAAACTTACAGTCTAATAGGAAATAGAGTTGTCACTTGTGTGTTGTGCATAAGCGAATAGTTCAATGATGCTTATGTGTTATAACAATGCAAATATAATGAATATGATGAAACTTGTGAGAAGGCAAATATCGAAATGTCTTTTTTAATTAAATTCATTCATTTATATATAAATTCTCCATTATCCTGTTATTTAATCATTTTTAATCTCATGTTTATATTTAAATATTGATTATTTTTGCATTACTTCCAACTAATTTTAAGAAATTAATAAAAGGAAACTCCATACTCACTGACAACGAGAAGAAATATATTAAAATAAAATTCGGTCTTTAATATAAAAATTTTTTAAAATAATCATTTTGTTATCAAGATCTCTTAACAAAAATTGTTTTTCTCACACAATGGCAACATACAACCCTTGGAATAATTTACATTTCATAGCCGGATAATAGGGCAGTATAGCAATTCCCAAGACCTGTACAATCACTTTGAAAATTTAGTGCCCTACCCCCATACACTTTAATATAGCATTTTTCTGCTGTTAATCTTTTATATAAGTTGTCAATATGCGCCAATATAGCGACGTTGTCGAAATCAAAGACGTGCCCCGTTTCAACCGAATGCACGCTTAAGGCAGTGACTAATTTTTTGTTTTTTATGCTATTTTTATGCTCAGAAGTACGGAGATGTAAATACCTAGATGTTTGACCGATATATACATTGGTGGGGGGTGGACAGTTTGTGCATTCTATACTATATATAATGTTATTATTTTTCTCTTTTTTTATTTTATCTTTATTATTGAATAGACATGATATGTTATTTGATTGTCTAAATGCTAAGGAAATATTGATTTCTTTGAAAATTTTTTTCAATTTATCAGACACCATGGGTACATATGTCATTGAGAAATAAGGTGTTGTTGCATTCATATTATTTGAGTTAGTGGTAGTGGAGGAGTTATTATTGACATTAATATATTTTTGTTTGTACCTATTAATAGTTTTATTTACGACATATTGCGGGTAGCCATTTGACAATGCCATGTTCTTAAATTTACTTAAATTATCTTCCCTGAATTGATCATCGGCTATTTTAAAGATTCTATTTAAAAAATAGTTCAGTGTATTTATTTTATATAAATAGGGAATGTTTGAAAAATAATTTGTGAAACGACCACTATCTGATGGTTTGGAATATATATCAAATACTAATCGGCCACTGGGGAGTTTAATAATCATAAGATCAAGGAAGGGGATGCGGTTATTATTTTCCCTTTCAATGGTAAACCTGATGTCCGGATGAAAACGATTGAATTTTTCAATTAAATTATCGACCTCTTGTTCTGGTACACAGGCCAGTGTATCATCTACATACTGTAAATATATTGGAAGTTCGAGTTAAATTTAATACTGGTATATATAGCCATATCGCAGATTATATAATATAAATATAAAGTGAATATTTAAAAAAAAAAAAAAAAAAAATTCAATTTAAAAAAAGGTGAATTGACCTTGAAATTGACATTTTTCTGCCCTATACCTGTCTTTAGCATGTTTTCCGTAGCTCCAGGGGCCTGTTCCTGGTTAGTCACCTGAATGGCCCGCCGGGTGTGAAGATTAACATATCTTTATCGTTCCTTCCTCTCCCCACCCCCGTTTATTTTAGAAAAGAGAATAATACTAATAATAAATAGACAAATAAATTAACTTATTGACTGATAATAATATTAATGGTAATTATTAAAAACTAATAATGGTTGATATATAAAATTATAATAAAAAAAAAAAAAAAAATCTATGGCTGAATCTTCTGCACCAACTGTTCAAGAAGACGTCACACCATTTGTTTCACGGCCAAAGATGATAAGGACACCTCCAAATAGAGATAATAGCCAAGACAGAAAAAAGAAGAAAGGTATGAACCAGGAGGACGATACCGAAGATGAAGATACGAACACCATGGAGCTTTTTAAAAAAATTCTTAGTGAACTGAAAGAGATCAGACAGTCTAATAAAGAAACGAGAAGGGAGAATGATGAATTTAAGAACAAAATGTTGGAAGAGAACAAGAAGCTCCATGATGAAATTAATTCTTTAAAAATAAAAATAACTGATTTGGAAGGCGTGGTGAAGATGTATGAAGAGGGTGAGAGAGGGAATGCTGATGGCAGCTATGGTGACTTGGAAAGGAAAATAGAAAATTTGAATAAAGAAAATGAAAACTTGAAGAAAATCTTTCTGGCCAGGGAAGAGAGGGAAAGAAGATCGAACTTGATTATTCACGGCATAAAGGAGTGTGAGAATGAATCGACGTCGCGAACGAGGGAGATGGTGAAGGAGTTTTTTGCTGAGAAATTTGGCCAGGATTTTTTAATAAACCATGCCGAGCGACTGGGTAAATTAAATGGTGGAAACAAACCAAGGATTATTAGAGTAATTTTGACCCAACATGATGATAAAGTGAAAATACTCAAAACTAAAAGTAGTCTACTGAAAGGGACAAATATACACATTCATGAAGATTTAACGAGTGAAGGGCAGAAAATAAGGAAACTGTTGATTAGAAAGGCTTACGAAATTAGAAAGGAGGGAAAACGTGTCACAGTAAGAAACAGAGGTCTCCTGATCAACAACACTTTTTTTATGTTTGTTGGAGAGGTGAATGGAGAAGTTCAACTTAGAGAGGTCGCAAAAAACGAAAGAGATTGAGAAGAGGAACTGGGGATGAGTGCCATACTCCTTGCTCGGCGCCCGAAGCAGGGGATGGAGAAGACGTGAAAATCATAGCCTGGAATTCTCAAGGATTTAAGAACTTTACAGAATCTGTGTTTTACAATGAACCCTTATTTTTGAAAGAATATAGCATCATTTGTTTGTATGAAACGTGGCTTCTTGAGGAGCCAAGGATTGACCCCTTTATTGCGGAAAATTACACTGTTTATTTTGCCAAAGCAATTAAAGAAAAATCTAGAGGGCGTGCCAGTGGCGGTCTTCTTTTGTTTGTTAATAAAAGCTTAGAATCGAGGATAATAGAAAATAATAACTTATGGATGTTGGCTGAAGTTCACATTGGCAGTTTTAAATTTATAATTGGGGTCTTCTATTTTCCTCCAAACAATGAAATTGGCGTTTGCTTGGACCTTTTATATGATACTTTGTTGATGATGTCCGAGTCTGGTTCTGAAAACATCATGTTACTTGGTGATTTTAACTCAAGAATAGGAGATTTAAATCAGCTAGATGAGGAGATTCTCGATAATACAAACATCAGGGCGTCAAGAAAAACCTTGGATGAGTTTACCAGTTCAAGAGGACGACTATTGACAGAATTTATGGAGGAATGCGGCATCCTTGTCCTGAATGGTAGGACACTTAGCGACTCTCCTGCCCAGCCTACCTACATCAGCTCCCGTGGACAATCGGTGATTGACCACTGCTGGGTTAGTCTTCCTTTTGCTGACCATATTCTTGACTCAGGTGTAAGTGATAAAGTTTTAAACTCTGATCACCTTGCTTATTATGTAAGTTTTAAAAATAGGTTCTTTACCAAAGTTAATAGAGTGAAAAAATCAATATTAACTAAATGTACACAAGTGAAATTTTTTTGGAAGGATGAAATGCGCTCTATTTATAATAAACTAATAGAAAGGGACCTTTTAAACATAGATGTAGATACTATTTCGTGCTCTTGTGCCTATGAACTCTTGATTGATTTAATGGAAAGGGTGGCCCAAAATTTGAACTTAAAAAAGGAATTATCCACTAAGTGTAGAACAATATGTAAAAATTCTAAACCATGGTTTACCTCTGAATGCTTTGACCTAAAAAGAAAAATGTCTCAATCGCTTAGAGTTTGTAAAATAGAAAAATTCTCTGAACCCACAGTGTCTAAATATTTAACTGATAAATTCAATTATAAAAAGTGTATAAAGCAAAGTAAAGAAGTATACTTTGACGGTGTTGTTAGGGATCTTTCTCAGGTGGGTCATCCATGCCAGTTTTGGAAAAGAATAAAAAGTTTAAAACCTAGAAGGATATTCACGAATCCAATTGGGATCGCTATTTGGGAAAATTTTTATTGTTCAATGTATAAAAAAAATGATTCGAACTGTTTCCATGTTGAGTCGGTACTTAATGTCAGTGACCCTTGGTTTGATGATCCTTTTTGTATGAATGAGCTGGATTACGCACTAAGCCTATGTAAAAGTGGGAAATCGCCAGGTCCGGATCGGATCCCTGCAGAATATTTTAAGCATTTAAATCTTGAGGGAAAACGGTTTTTACTGACGCTATTTAACAAAATCTTTAACACTCAGAGTATTCCGGAGACGTGGTCAAGAATTAATTTAATTTTATTGCATAAAAAGGGAGATCCCAGTTGTCCCGAAAACTACAGAGGAATCTCTTTGGTTAATACAATAACTAAAATTTTTACGAGTATATTAACACACAGAATAACAGTATGGGCCGAAAGTAATAATATACTGCCAGAAATTCAGTCGGGATTTCGAAAAGGTCGTGGCTGTGTTGATAATTTGTTCATATTAAATGCACTGGTGAATTCCCATTTAAGGCTAAAGGGTAGGAAGCTTTATGCTGCGTTTGTTGATTTTAAGCAGGCGTTTGATAACGTTAATCATGAAATGTTATGGGCGAAATTGTTAAAATTAGGCCTGAGCTCAAAAATAATTAAAACAATTAAATCATTATATGACAGAGCAAACTTTGTGATCCAGATGGGCGATCAGTGTACAAAATCTATCGAAATAACAAAGGGTGTACTTCAGGGGGAGACTCTATCGCCTTTATTGTTTTCCTTATTTTTAACAGACTTTGAAGAATTTATAAAAAATAATAATATTGAGGGTGTCTATATTAATGGTGAGGTTAGTCTCTCAGCCCTATTTTATGCTGATGATTTGATTCTTTTATCAGACACACCTATCAAACTTCAAAGGTTGTTGAATATTTTAGAGGAGTATTGTAAAAAAAATTTATTATACGTCAATGAAAAAAAATCAAAAATTGTTATATTTCGAAGGGGCGGTAGGGTCTCTCCCGCTGTCTCCTTCTCGTACGGGGGTGAGACTCTTGAGATTGTGAGTGAGGCCACATATCTGGGAATTAGTTTTAGCTCTTCGGGGCTTTTCATAAAAAATGCAAACAAAATGGTTACCAAAGCAAACATGGCTATGTCAAATATAAGAAATTTGTTAAATAAATGCAAGATGAATATTAATAAAAATAGAGATCTTTTGTACAGATCTACCATACTCTCTGTTCTCTTGTATGGTTCCGAGATATGGGGTCTTCGCTACCAGGACGTGGTGGAGAAATGTCAAGTTAGGTTTTTTAAGTCATTGTACTTTTTGGACAACACCACTCCGGGATATATAATTCGTAGGGAGTTTCAGCAGCATAGAATTATTTCTTTGGTTTTTAAAAGATCTTTAGCGTGGCTGTGCAGGGTTTTGAAAATGACACCTGATAGGTTGCCACTGATTTGTTATAACCGCTTACTCCATCTGAGCAATGGCGGTGCGGATCCGAGATATAACTGGGTATCTCAGGTGAGATATTATTTCAATCTGATTGGTAGAGAGAATCTGTGGGAAAGCCAGGACCCAGAAGCTATACATAGTAGCATTGGGGCTCTCACTGAAGAGTTACAATGCTATTATTTTAAACAAGATAGTCAATCCATTCTGGGCTCCTCTTATGTTCCGCACTACCATTTATTGGATTTTAGGCAGGGCACCTTGCTATCTCTTGAAATTTCAATGAAGAAGCTGAGAATCCTGCATCAGGCACGTCTTACTAACAGGCGTAGATTGTATTTCTATGCTGCTGGAAGTTCGCATTGTGTTGATCCGGGGGTGCTTTGCACAATATGTAACCTTAAGGTCAATGAAACTCTGTATCACGTCCTGGTGGTGTGCCCTGTCTATGGGTGTTTTAGGGACGGGAGTATTGGTGGGTTGAGTGAGGAGGAAATGTGGGATGTCCTTCTGAGCCCGCAGAATGTGGGGGAGGTGAATAAACTTTACCATATGCTTGTGGGCGCTCTGCAGGTGAGGGCATTTATCATGAGAGAATAAAGCCTCAACATTGTAATTGAATATTAATATGTATTTGTTTTTGTTCTTTGTTTTGACTTTGATTTTCTAAAGAGAGAAAACCATGTACTTTTTATTTTATTTATTTATTTGTTTTTATTTTTTTTTTTTTTGTTTTCTGTTATATATTTTGTAAATGGAACCCTGTTAAAGCAAATTGCTAATAAACAGAAATTTTGAATTTGAAAAAAAAAAAAAAATATATAATAATAATAATCATCATCAAACTATAGGTACCCTTTTTATGATTGAAAAAAAAAAAAATCTACAATCTATGTTGAGAAGTTGCTGTAGAATTGGATATAGGAGACTTTGCAGCCAAGGAATTAAATAAAAAAAAAACTTTTATTTAATTGTTAACCGTCGATGTTTCGATCGACATTTCGGTCGATTGATTGTAAGAAACCCTAAGAGAGCAAGTCACTCTTAATACATATACCTTAAATAAATATTGTATAATTTGCAATGATAATTAAATATAATACTATTACTAACAATTAATCGTCCTGAGGAAGTTCGTGATTTGCGCCCGAAACGTCGATGGTTAACAATTAAATAAAAGTTTTTTATCGAATTCCTTGGCTGCAAAGTCTCCTATGCCCAATTTTTTTCTATAGGTTTTTTAATATTGATTTAAGGTTTTTTCGGCATCGGTGACTATTTAGACCCCGTCTCTATTTATCTCAATTTACAGGTAGCCAATTAAATTGAAATACATTTTTGTCGCATGAGACCCCTAGCACAAGAGTCGTACCTGCGCCATGCCCCAAGGGCCTGTAGAAGGTTTTAGCTTAGCTGTTTCATGTAGTACCGAGCCATTCAACCCATCTTGATGTTGAGTGCTCAAAAACGACAAAAGATTTAATAAAAAATTTTGGCTCATGGAGGACGATAAATTAACACAATCTTGTGCTTTTAGTCACATCAGATTCTTGAAGAAGTTATATATAGCAATTGGAGATGTGGCTGTGAGATATCAGTAGGTGAGGTTTGGAGGACAGCAGCCAGGAAGGTAGCCTCTATTCAATAAAACAGACTCCTTTAACAAAACGTTTCGGCTAATTTTAATTGCGCCATCTTCAGTTGTTGTAGCTGTATAAAAATATTTACATTGTTTAAAGTTGATTGTTATAAATTTATACAAAATATAATTTTTCCCTTATTTTAAAACTTACAGTCTAATAGGAAATAGAGTTGTCACTTGTGTGTTGTGCATAAGCGAATAGTTCAATGATGCTTATGTGTTATAACAATGCAAATATAATGAATATGATGAAACTTGTGAGAAGGCAAATATCGAAATGTCTTTTTTAATTAAATTCATTCATTTATATATAA
>JAKCPI010031682.1:0-12493 GCA_023213315.1 Euborellia annulipes
ATTAGTAAAATTACTAAATATTGGTAAAATTACCAGACATTTGGACTCGAAAATTGCTAAATATTAGTAAAATTACCACACATTTGTAAACGATTTTTGCAAAGAGTTTTGTAAAAATATCATTCAACTGTATAGTAAATTTAGTATCTATTGGTTTTGGAAATTTGCTTACAACAAAAAAAATTGTAAAATCATCAAAATTTTTTTTACAGTGTAATACTTAACTGATGTGCTTTTTCAGGTTTTTTCGATTTTTGCAAAATTCGCTAAAATGATTTTAAAATTCATAAAACAATTATTTTTTAAATGCTCTTTTAAAATGTGTAATCTCATTTTGCTCTTGAAATCTTTTGAAACACACTTTACTCTTGTATTATATATCATACAGAAGATAAGAAAAAAACAATAATAAAATATAAATATTTCCTATATTTATAAATTATACTATTATTAAACTAATAATTCTCACTAATGTAGAGCCTAATGTCGCAAATATATGATGACATAAAAAATCTGGGGTGACAAACGCAAAACATAACTTTCAATTAACGAACAAAAAGTTGTGATGTGGGACCAGTCACACCAGATTGTTCTTATAGTTATCCGATGAAGTAGGAAAATGAAAAATGTACTCAAGTATAAAAATACAAAACTTTCATCATTAGAGTAGAAAGGGAACGTTAACAATTAGGCGCAATTTGGGTTGCGTTGTCGATAATTGCAGGGGTAAGATTATTTTTAAATACATTTTCGGGTAAAAAGTATATTCTGACGGGACAATAGCTGTAGATTATTAAATATTGTATCTCTTTGAAATGTCTAAAAAGACTCTGCTAGGAGAGAAAACAAAATCCCTTAATTAGGCATAGATATGTTTTTAAAAGTGCGTTTTTTCTATTTTTTAAATTTATGGTTTTCACACACAGTTTAAAAAATTTGATAGAAAGAAATGTATAAAAATTTCTTAAAAAGAGTTATATTATTAAAAAAAATAAACAAAGCAAACTGACCTGGAGGCCTGGGGCGTGCAGGCGGCGGCGCGGGCGGCCGGGGCGCGCGCCGTGGCGGCGGTCAGACAGCGCACCCTTTTCGAGTTCCGTAAAGCACCTTTAACTCGGGGGTGATCACTTTACGGATAAGTGCGTTCGTCTTAGCGGCAAGCATCGCCCTTGCGTTATCCTTCTTCAGCGTTTTTATACCCGGCTTATGTACCAGGAACGCATTGTCTAAGATCTGGAACTCGTAGTCCAGCACGCACAATGCGTAACCCTGGAAAACAAACATCAATAATGACTATCAGAAAGTTGTTCTAAGTATTAGCTAGAAAGCTTTATTTCGCCTTTTTTTGCCAGCATTTTATAATTTTTTTGTTTATATTGTTTTTAATTCAAAATATGATTTAATTTATGCAAGCAAATAGCAGGATTTTGTATAGGAAATATATCGCAGTTTTCTTATTTTTTTTTTTATTCACTCAGTAATTAAAATAATTCCATAAATTTAGAAATTTGTTTAATAGAAATTAAATTAAGCTTAAGTTTTTTACATAACATGATTTGATAGAAAAAAAATGCCCACTGACACTTTATTATATTTTAATAAATACTTTTAACGATAATGTTTCACTCAAAGTTAAAATTATTTTCTTTTTGTTTTAGATTCCTGTCTACGAGTACATCTCAATGGACTCGACGAGGAAAATCTCGGCAATAGGCGAATGGCAAGTTATTTTCAAATATAATTTTATTTTTCTTTGTTTTAGTTCTTTTTCGGCCATTTTTACCCCGGCCCAATTTATTTTTTTTTTTCTTTTACATACCACACTATTGGAAGTATGTATTTAAAAAAATTAATCTTATACTATTAAAAAACAGGAATCTATTTATGTATCTGCTAGCTTATAAAATACGTATATTTTACAGTGAGGGACATATTAAGTCCCACCCATGCGTTTTCTATTTGTGATTATTTCATTGTCTTTTAAAAAAATATTATATATTTTTTAATGGAAAATTTCATGTTCAAACCTAGAAAATTTCCAATAAAGAATTTCATTTTCTTTTATAAAAACCTTTAAATAATCACAAGTATAAAACGCATGGGTGGGACTTAATATTGACCCTCACTGTACATATAGGCCTTTAAAAGTGAAGTGTCCATCCGGGTGAGCAAAAATGTTTATAATTAACTAACTAAAAAAAAAGTTAGTGTTAATAAGTTTTTTTACTTCATTTTGGGTCATTTAGAATTTTAATACTGTGAACTTTATCCTTCCGAAGAATATCACTGATCATGAATCAAAACAAATACATTTTAGTTCGCTTTTTACTTTCTCTTACCTATGTATATATGTAATATACGGTATATATAGAGAGAAAGTATTGGTTTCATGTCAAAAATTCGATGTCGAGATTTTGATGGATCTTCACGTTTTTGAGGTCCCCTGAATCCAAAAAAGTGGTTTTTCGCGACATGGTCTGTCTGTCTGTCTGTCTGTCTGTCTCTCTCTCTCTCTCTCTCTCTCTCTCACTCTGTCTCTCTGTGTGTGTGTGTGTGTGTGTGTGTGTGTGTGTGTGTGTGTGTGTGTGTGTGTTCAATTTTAAGCATGAAGGAATTGAGCTATGAGGCTGAAATTTTATATTTAAGTTAAACACCCCCCGGGACCGACAAAATAAGCTTTTAATCAAAATCGGCCAAATAGACCAGGCGCTGGAGGTAGTTGAGTATGCAAAATTTGAGGACCGAATTCTGACAATGGATTTGGGCTAAGAATAGCTCCCAGAATAAGGATCCGGATCTTGCCGGGCCAATTTTTGGTCCAATTTTTTTTTTACCCCCACCCCATAGGAAATCAATGGAGTGCATGCTAAGATGATGTGAAGATTTGCAATTATGGTCAAATTCGAGTACTTAAAACCTCAAACAATGAAAAAACTGTCTTGTCAGCAACTGAGGGGATCCTCTAGAGTCCCCTGAGAAGTACTATCTTGCCACCAGTTGTGGTGGTCCCCTCCTAACCCCTTCATCTCTTTTCTCTCTCTTTGTTATAAATTTAAATGTACGGCTTTAACATCATGCCAAATTGTGGGGACCGGCAATTATGTTCATAATCCACTAGCTGGTATCCCAATCAATGAAAAATACTATCTTGCCGCCAGCTGCGGTGGTCCTCTCTAACCCCTTTACCTCTTTTCTCTCTCTTTGTTATAAATTTAAATATACGGCCTTAACATCATGCCAAATTGTGGGGACCGGCAATTATGCTCATAATCCACTAGCTGGTATCCCAATCAATGAAAAATACTATCTTGCCGCCAACTGCGGTGGTCCCCTCTAACCCCTTCACCTCTTTTCTCTCTCTCTTGTTATAAATTTAAATATACGGCCTTAACATCATGCCAAATTGTGGGGACCGGCAATTATGCTCATAATCCACTACCTGGTGCTCTAATCAATGAAAAATACTATCTTGCCACCAGTTGTGGTGGTCCCCTCTAACCTCTTCACCTCTTTTATCTCCCTTTATTATAAATACACCAGGTAGTGGATTATGAACATAATTGCTGGTCCCCACAATTTGGCATGATGTTAAAGCCGTATATTTAAATTTATAACAGAGAGAGAGAAAAGAGGTGAAGGGGTTAAAGGGGACCACCGCAGTTGGCGGCAAGATAGTATTTTTCATTGATTGGGATACCAGGTAGTGGATTATGAACATAATTGCCGGTCCCTACAATTTGGCATGTTGTTAAAGCCGTACATTTAAATTTATAACAAAGAGAGAGAGAAGAGGTGAAAGGGGTTAAAGGGGACCACCTCAGTTGGCGACAAGATAGTATTTTTCATTGATTGGGATACCAGCTAGTGTATTATGAACATAATTGCCGGTCCCCACAATTTGGCATGATGTTAAAGCCGTATATTTAAATTTATAACAAAGAGAGAAGAAAGAGGTGAAGGGGTTAGAGGGGACCACCGCAGTTGGCGGCAAGATAGTATTTTTCATTGATTGGGATACCAGGTAGTGGATTATGAACATAATTGCCGGTCCCCACAATTTGGCATGATGTTAAAGCCGTATATTTAAATTTATAACAAAGAGAGAGAAAAGAGGTAAAGGGGTTAGAGAGAACCACCGCAGCTGGCGGCAAGATAGTATTTTTCATTGATTGGGATACCAGGTAGTGGATTATGAACATAATTGCCGGTCCCCACAATTTGGCATGATGTTAAAGCCGTATATTTAAATTTATAACAAAGAGAGAGAGAAAAGAGGTGAAGGGGTTAGAGGGGACCACCGCAGTTGGCGGCAAGATAGTATTTTTCATTGATTGGGATACCAGCTAGTGGATTATGAGCATAATTGCCGGTCCCCACAATTTGGCATGATGTTAAAGCCGTATATTTAAATTTATAACAAAGAGAGAGAAAAGAGGTAAAGGGGTTAGAGAGGACCACCGCAGCTGGCGGCAAGATAGTATTTTTCATTGATTGGGATACCAGCTAGTGGATTATGAACATAATTGCCGGTCCCCACAATTTGGCATGATGTTAAAGCCGTACATTTAAATTTATAACAAAGAGAGAGAGAAAAGAGGTGAAGGGGTTAGAGGGGACCACCGCAGTTGGCGGCAAGATAGTATTTTTCATTGATTGGGATACCAGGTAGTGGATTATGAACATAATTGCCGGTCCCCACAATTTGGCATGGTGTTAAAGCCGTATATTTAAATTTATAACAAAGAGAGAGAAAAGAGATGAAGGGGTTAGAGGGGACCACCACAACTGGTGGCAAGATAGTACTTCTCAGGGGACTCTAGAGGATCCCCTCAGTTGCTGACAAGACAGTTTTTTCATTGTTTGAGGTTTTAAGTACTCGAATTTGACCATAATTGCAAATCTTCACATCATCTTAGCATGCACTCCATTGATTTCCTATGGGGTGGGGGTAAAAAAAAATTGGACCAAAAATTGGCCCGGCAAGATCCGGATCCTTATTCTGGGAGCTATTCTTAGCCCAAATCCATTGTCAGAATTCGGTCCTCAAATTTTGCATACTCAACTACCTCCAGCGCCCGCTCTAAAAAAGTACTAGTACTTTACTGATGTACTTTTTCAGTTTTTTTCGATTTTCTCAAAATTCGCTCTAACGATTTTGATTAAAATTCAAAAATCAATTATTTTTTAGATGCTCTTTCAAATGTATATTCTCGTTTTGCCCTCAAAATTGTTTGAAGCACACTTTACTCTTGTGCTTCATAGGAAAGATAGGAGAAATAAATGGTTGCCATGGTAACCGAATTTAATTCTTTTTCTTTTTATTAGATTAAAAATCAATTATTATTTAAACGCCCATTTTTTTTTTTCGGAGAAAACATATCTCTCTCTCTCACAAAACTATCTTCTCTCTTTCTACGCGTTTTAAATTTTTCTACCTTATCTTCGCATTTGGCCAATGTTAATTTCCTATAGGGATTTGTATGTTAATTTCGATTCAAAAGGGGGTCCCCTTTGGAACTTTTTAGGCATTTAAAATTTTTTTTTCCAATTCTTATGAAATTTTGTATTTATTTACGAATCTATATTGTGTATAAAATGTCCAAATATGAGATTAAAATTTTGAAAAATAACCATAGTTTATTTGAAGCAGTCAACATTTAAAATGCAAGTTTGAAACTAAGGTGCTATGGGAAACTAAATATATCTCGACACAAAAAATCTGGTGTGACCAGCACGGTGCACAACTTTCTCTTACCGAAGGGTAAGAGAAAGTTGTGTGCTGTGCGCCAGTCACACCAGATTTTTTGATTTCCTCTGTTTCAATTTTAAATAAAAATATTTTTTTTATTTTATTTTACCCCTCAAGCCATAGGGCATAGGGCTCCGCCGGTTTACATAATTTTTTTCCAAAATACATGCATATATAAAAACAGTTAATACAAATAATATGGTAATACAAAACAAATAGTCTATAAATATAAATATTACACAAAAACATAATAAAGTAGAATGTCCATACAAAACAAATAGTCTACAAATAAAAATTATACAAAAACACAGTACCAAAATATAGACTAGACAAAAAAACATGATATAACAAAAGCCTAAGATGTATAGAATAACAAAACTGTCTATATGGCTATTTCAGATTCAATAAAAAGATAGAAAAAATTTTTTTCATATAAATATTGAAAGCAAGAATATCGTTTGAGGCCAAAAATATAAGATGGTGGAGCTGGGATTATCATTAAAAGTAGATTTTTGAGTAAAGCTTTCTTTAGATTTATTCTGGGTGAAACTGAAATGAAGCCACAATCAACTTTAGCTTTAAAAAGTTCTCTTTCAAGCGAAACTTTTCAATTAAATTTAAGTTACGACAAAAAAAAATCAATAATTTTAAGTGTAAAAATTTTCATGACCTGTTAGTGTCTTTTATTACCGTAACATTTTTTCCAAAATTGATCCAAAAAATATTAACGTTACATATATAATATAATTTTAGTTAAAATACATTACATATTTCTTACTTCACGAATGGTTGTTGTTTTTTGAGCAAGTGAGCAAAAGCTCTCTCTCTCTCTCTCGTAGAAATTTCCTTTCCTCCTGTTGCTTATTACTTTCTCTTACCTATGTATATATGTAATATATATATAGAGAGAAAGTATTGGATTCATGTCAAAAATTCGATGTCGAGATTTTGATGGATATACACGTTTTGAGGTCCCCTGAATCTAAAAAAGTGGTTTTTGCGACATGGTCTGTCTGTGTGTGTGTCTGTGTGTGTGTGTGTGTGTGTGTGTGTCTGTGTGTGTGTGTTCAATTTTAAGCATGAAGGAATTGAGCTAGGAGGTTGAAATTTTATATTTAAGTTAAACACCTCCCGGGAGCGTGAAAATAAGCTTTTAATCAAAATCGGCCAAAGAGTACTAGTACTTTACTGATGTACTTTCTCAGTTTTTTTCGATTTTCTCAAAATTCGCTCTAACGATTTTGATTAAAATTCAAAAATCAATTATTTTTTAGATGCTCTTTCAAATGTATATTCTCGTTTTGCCCTCAAAATTGTTTGAAGCACACTTTACTCTTGTGCTTCATAGGAAAGATAGGAGAAATGGTTGCCATGGTAACAAAATATAAATATTTTCCCATACTTATAAATTTTACATCTGAATTCAAATATTCCCTACTGCCGGGAACTAAATACATGTCGACACAAAAAATCTGGTGTGACAAGCACAGTGCACAACTTTCGATTACCGAAGGTAAGAGAAAGTTGTGTGCTGTGCGCCAGTCACACCAGATTTTTTTGTTTAGAGTTCAAGCTGTACAAAAAATGTTTCGTTCTTTTTCTCTATGTTGTTGATATTGTATTTAATTAGAATCGTTATAAAATATAAAAAATCATCATGCTTTTGTTGGTAACTTAAAATTAATTAATTGAAATTTACAAAAAAAAGGTTTTATTACTACAAAATCAATTTTAATTTCTAATAGATCCTACTACTCCACTTTTAATATTAAAGAATCATTCATATCTATTAATTAATAATTTTTTTTTGAGGTTTAGCAAGAAATGAAGTTGAATATCATTAATCAACCTTAGAAAGATTAAAATTCCCCAACCGGAATTTCGCCTTTTCATTTCGGACGCCTTTATCAACCCCTCTATTCTAACGCGTTGTCCCTTCGTTAAAGACATGAAATGATGAAAGTATAGGGAAGGATGGGTCACCCTGTATATAGCCTTTTGTTCCCCCTTAAAACACTCCTATTTAGCCAGAGGCCTCATTTGAAAAGAGCTCTTTTATATAGAACTTGGGCTCTCTCTGTGTTTCCTTATTAACTTTTGATCCCCGCAGCGCCATTTCAAACAAATGTGATACACAGTGCTTAAAAAGTGAAAGACGCACCCCTCGAAAGTTAAAAAAAAAAGAATATAATAGTAAGCCAGGAAAAATTTCCTTAGGAAAAGTTTGAAAAGTCTCTCCGCACTGTAATGTTTATGGAGACCTCATTACTGGATTTGTACAGGCTATCTAGAAGAGGTTTAATGTCTTCAAAATTAATTTTTTTTTTCTTTCGTCATCAGAGTCTATTTAGGAATATTTAAATGAATGGTTTCAAAAGAAGAAGAGTTATTTTTTTCTCTTCAATTAAGTTAAATTATTGATACATGGCCTAAATGACAAACGAACCTTTTTATTTCCTATTGCCTTTTTCAGTGCAAAAAAATGTTGAACGTTAGAGACATACCAAGGTGATTAATACTAGTTCAGAGCCGGGGTAATCGGTACTTTTAGTACTTGAAAAAACTACTCAGTAAATTTAAGTAGGCCTACTTCCAGTACTTTACTTAAAGTATTTTTAAATTTGAAGTACTGGTACTGAAATTTCAAGTACTTTTTAAAACAAATACTGGTAATTGAGATTTCCAGTACTTCGATTACCGAAGGTAAGAGAAAATTGTATGCTGAGCGACCAGCCATACCAGATTTTTTAATATTTATTAATATTATATTTTTATATGAAGAAAGTATTTATAACTTGAAAATAAATTAATTTTAGGGGAAATTGATCCCACTGAATAAAAAAAAAAAATACCTCTAAAAAAAGTCTTAAAACTTTAAAAAGTAGTATTTTTAAAAGTACTGAGTATTTTTGAAAGTACTCAGTACTTTTTTTCTGTACCGGTACTGATACTTGTTCATTTTCAGTACAATACTGAGTATTTTAAGTACTTTTGGAATGTACTGGTACGGGGTGGGATACTGGGAGTAGAAAAAAAAATTTTTAAGTACTTAATACTGGGTACTGAAATTAAAAAAAAAAATTTTAAGTACTGGTTATTTAATACTTAAGTACTTTTGAAAAGTACTTGCAACAGCTCTGGTTATTATTTTATTTTAATTAATTTTTTCATTAATTTTCATGTTTAATTTCACAAGAATTAGAAAAGGGAGACGTGGTAACATTTTTTTTTTTTTTTTGAAAAAAAAAAACAGTTTTGTCCCATTCACACTCACATTCATATACACATGCACACAGTCTTTTCGGCAACTTTTACGTTAAATATACGTATATATAAATGTTTATTATTTGCTAGCTACCTCTCACTAATTGATCGATCAATTATTTAAATATTCCTAAATGCCTAAAAATAAAAATAATAATTATTATTACCGTATTTTTTCATTTTATTTATAAGCCTTATTTATAATTATTTTTTTCTGAGAGATGTAGAAAAAATTTTAATAATAAAAAATGTAAATGCATTCAATCCAATAAAGGTAATTATTGTTTGCTAGCTCTTTTTTGGTAATAAGAGCAACTTTAGTATAAATGTTGGAATACTTTTGATCTCTCTCGATTCTAATTCTATTCTTTGTATAAAAGGATATTATACAATATGAATGATTATATAACTGTTATTAAAACTGAAATGAACTTTTTCTTTGTTTAGTTCCTGGGTGGAATTATTAAATTGAATTTAGTTAAACTATAGGGATATTGTTTACAGAAGCATTTATAATATTCGCACGAACACACAATGAAAGAGCTTTTTCAATGGGTTTATTGGAACAAATAAATAGGTAAAATAATTTTTTTTGTTTATTAGAATATGAAAAAAAAAATGTTTTATTTGGAATGTGAAAAAAAAACTTGAGAGGGATGGTGTTTGAAAAAAAAATTGAAATGG
Source organism: Euborellia annulipes (assembly GCA_023213315.1). Taxonomy (NCBI): domain Eukaryota; kingdom Metazoa; phylum Arthropoda; class Insecta; order Dermaptera; family Anisolabididae; genus Euborellia; species Euborellia annulipes. The sequence goes on from JAKCPI010031682.1 coordinate 9,698, forward strand.
AAGTTTGCCTTTATATTTAGCCAGTAAAAGAGATTTCGACATGAAATCATCTAGAAAAATATTTTTTAATTACTTTTGTTAAAAAAAAAACCTAGTTATCTTTAAAGAATATTAGCAAGTTTTATCAAGTGGTATAAATATTTCTAATTCATTTTATTAAATAAAATTTTCGTTATCAGGTATTAATAAAAACTAATTTATATCGCCGAAGTTTTGATTAACAGAGAAGTCAAATTTTATAGTTTTCAGTAAATATATAATTTTAGTCTATAGTAATCCTAGTCACACAGATTGTTATTTTCCTTTATTTTCTTAACAAAAGTATTTTTTTTTTGGTAAAGAAATAAAAAATAAATTATGCCGAAACCCGGGATCGAACCAGGGACCTTTAGATCTTCAGTCTAACGCTCTCCCAACTGAGCTATTTCGGCACATATACATAATACTTGACTAGTGATTACTATTAATCGTTTTCTTCAAACATTAACAAAAACAAATATGTTATTATCAATTTGCAATTTAGATTTGTTTATTCAGTGATTTACGTAATCGACATGATTAAATACAATTGTTTTTATCTTTAATAGATTAGATGGAAATATTCTAGCTAACTATTTTAGATTAAAATTTAAAAAATGAGAATTAAATTAGGAGCAATTTTATAATATCCCAAACCCTTGCTGATAATTTCCAAATTATTACTTTCTCTTACCTATGTATAGAGAGAAAGTATTGGATTCAAGTAAAAGATTCGATGTCGAGATTTTGATGAATATACACGTTTTGAGGTCCCCTGAATCCAAAAAAAGTGGTTTTCGCAACATGGTCTGTCTGCCTGTCTGTGTTCAATTTAAAGCATGAAGAAATTGAGCTAGGAGGATGAAATTTTATATTTGAGTTAACACCCCCCTGAGGCTTGAAAATAAGCTTGTCATTTAGCACACAAAGGAAGTGAAACCTTAAGTTCAAATCTCAGAATAAAAAAAAAAAATATCTTCTAAACTTTTAATTAGGAAACCTGAAACCTTGAAGGTTTATGAACTAAAAGTGAACTAATTATAAAATATTTTCCTTTTATTTATTATCTTCTCATTTATTTAATGAACATAAAATGAACAAAACTTTCTCTTGCTTATATGAAATATATAGAAAGAGAAAATATTGCGATCATGTCAAAAATTCGATGTCGAGATTTTGATGGATATACTCGTTTTGAAGTCCTCTGAATGCAAAAAAGTAGTTTTCGCGACATGGTCTGTCTGTCTGGGTGTGTGTCTGTGTGTCTCTAAACAAAATATCTCAAGAACGAAAAGAGCTAGGAAGTTGAAATTTTATATTTAAATTAGGTACCCCCCCTGGCACGTGACACGAAGCTTTTGAACAAAATCGACCAAAAACTACCAGTGCTTTACTGATGCACTTTTGCCGTTTTTTTTTTTTTCGATTTTCTCAAAATTCGCTCCAACGATTTTGATTAAAATTCAAAAATCAATTTTTTTTAGATGCTCATTTAAAATGTATATTCTCATTTTGCCATTGAAATCTTCTGAAGACCACTTTACTCTTGAACTTCATAGGAAATATAGGAGAAATGGTTGCCATGGTAACAAAATATAAATATTTTCCCATACTTATAAATTTTACATCTTGAAATTCGAATGTACCGTACTGTCGGAAACTAATCATATATCGACACAGAAAATTTGGTGTTATAAGCACAGAACACAACTTTCGATTACCAAAGGTAAGAGAAAGTTATGTCCTGTGCAACCAGTCATACCAGATTTTTTTTTAAATTAAATTTACTTGATAAATTACAATTTTATTTCAAGAACAATTTGAACCCCTTAATGATTCTGTAATTCTTAAAAAAATCTAATCTTATAAAAGTAAATTAGTTTAATCTTAAAATTCGTATATTCCCAATGTCAATCATATAATGGATAATATTTGTTTTATATTGATTTTGTGATATTGTTTGAATTTGTGTTGCAAAATCAAAGGTTTGTTTTTGAATAGATGACGAGGAATACTATGCTTTTTCTATATAGCTTCATGATTAATGCATGCATAGGAAAGCTTTGGAAAATGTTCGGGAGAAAGAATAGGAAGGGATGAGGTCAGGAAGGGCAGTTGGCCAGCGGGAGGGGGGAGAGGGAGAGAACTTCAAACACGCAAAGACCGCCCAATGAAATCCAGAGTGCAAAGACTAATAGGGGCGAAAATTCTATTGAATCCTATTCTGCAGAATGTCGCTCTCGACTGTTCTTTTGATGATTTACGATTTAAAATAGGCCGGATAAGATTTTATATAAGAATCGTCTCTAAAAAAAAAAATTTGACAAGAAATATTTTGAAAATAGTTTTACGAAAATAAAATCATGTCTATTTATCATAGGATTTATTTCAATGTTACCGTATTCTTCGTTAATCTCCAGAGGAAGGGGTTGTAATATTATTATATAATTTATACCTTTTGCTCAAATGAGTGGGTGTTAGCGGTTATTGTAATAGATGGAAAGTAAATACAAGGCCTAGTTATCGTATTATTTCATTGCCCAGAAAACTCTGAGGGAATTTAACACTTTGAGAGTCTTTCCCAGGCGGATTTCCTTTGATTTTTGAACACCTCCTAAATGCTTTTGGGGGTACCCACTACCATTTGAATTCTACACGTACGTTTAGCTTTGGCGGAAATAATATGTAGAGTATGGTTTAGAGGTTTTAATACCATTTTGCGGCTTGCCATTTTGCAGTATAATTTACGCAATTTTGCCCCCTGCATTCTGTTCGTTT
>JAKCPI010031683.1:0-13242 GCA_023213315.1 Euborellia annulipes
AAAACGTGTATATACTTCAAAATCTGGACATCGAATTTTCGACACATCCAATACTTTCTCTCTCTCTACATAATAACATATATAGGTAAGAGAAAGTAAAAAAATCTGGTGTGACTGGCGCACAGCACACAACTTTCTCTTACTTTCGGTAATCGAAAGTTGTGTTCTGTGCTTTCACACCAAATTTTTCGTGTTGACATGTATTTACCACTTGTACCGGGGGGGGGGGGGGCTTAGATACGCCACTATTTTAACTACAAAAACTATAAAATCCTCTTTAATTTTTCGGTCTCGGTCTCGGCACAACAAGATTGCCGGTGTGCGTGTCGGCAAATCAAAAATGCCAAAAATCTATTAATGAAATTTTTAAAACGTAAAGGGAAAATCGATGATCTTTTTCTCTCTCTCTCCTTCTCGTTCTCTCGTGCAATGGATGTTTCTGACAAGGCTTAACTGCTGAACTCATTCAGCAGTGGAGAAAAGTTGACTGTCGTGTTAAAAGAGCCATTAGGGCAGCAGCAACAGCAACCCTCAAACCCTCTTTTTCCACAGTCCTTGCCTGGCCCTCGCTCTCTCCTGAAAAAGTGACAGTCCGATAGATGTCACTGTGACATCCAAAGGACAGACATATTAACCGTGGGATAGACCTTGGCCCTGGTTGAATTGACACGAATCCAACGCCTGACTCTCCATTTCTCCCTTTTCCTTATGTGGAAGAATCACGAGGAGGGTAACTCGGCTATTTCGTGCAATGTCGAAAAACCGAGCAAAGAAGAAGGGATTGGTGGTGGTAGTAAACGAAAAAAATAGAGAAAAAATCTATTAACTTGTCAACGGGCAAATCCCGTTTCTCAAGATTGGGAAACGAATTTTACAAATCTCAAACAAATATTAGTTAAAAACTTTATATTCTTAGCAACAACAAAATAATAAGGCATATTCAATCATTTATCGAAAAACGCTAAGATACAGAAGAAACTGAATCTTTTTAAATGATGTAGAAATTCGAAAAAAAAACTATTAATAATAATATTAAAGCAAGTTGGAATAAATAAATTTATTAAGAAAATGTTTAATTGATAAAATTTAAAAGAATATAAATAGGTGGGGAGGGGGAGAACTGTCTTTATTTAAACAAGGATTATTTCTTGATTTGATTGAAACTTTTCAAAGATAAAATTACTAAAAATGCTCAATCTTATGAAGTGGGAGTTGGGCTCCAACTAAATGTATGATTAAACATTTAATTTGAAAAAATTAATCAAATCAGATTCACTAATTCCTGAGATAACTCGTATTAAAACAATAAAACCAATATCAGTCAGTAGCGGTCTCAGGATTTTTTTTAATGAGCAGGCAATTTTTTTGTGTAGAAAATGTGGAGAGGCAGTGGCACACAGAGAGGGGAGCATAAAGTGAGTAATAATGATTTATTACTTTCTCTTACCTATGTATATATGTAATATATATATGAGAGAAAGTATTGGATTCATGTCAAAAATTCGATGTCGAGATTTTGATGGATCTTCACGTTTTGAGGTCCCCTGAATCCAAAAAAGTGGTTTTCGCGACATGGTCTGTCTGTGTGTGTGTGTGTGTGTGGGTGGGTGGGTGGGTGGGTGGGTGTGTGTGTGTGTTCAATTTTAAGCATGAAGGAATTGAGCTAGGAGGTTGAAATTTTATAATTAAGTTAAACACCCCCCGGGACCGAAAAAATAAGCTTTTAATCGAAATCGGCCAAAGATTACTAGTACTTTACTGATGTACTTTTTCAGTTTTTTTCGATTTTCTCAAAATTTGCTCCAACGATTTTTTTTTAAATTCAAAAATCAATTATTTTTTAGATGCTCTTTCAAATGTATATTCTCATTTTTGCGTTTGAAATCTTCTGAAGACCACTTTGCTCTTGTATTTCATAGGGAAGATAAGAGAAATGGTTGCCATGATAACAAAATATAAATATTTTCCCATACTTATAAATTTTACATCTGAATTCATATGTTCCATACTGTCGGGAACTAAATACATGTCGACACAAAAATCTGGTGTGACAAGCACAGAACACAACTTTCGATTACCGAAGGTAAGAGAAAGTTGTGTGCTGTGCGCCAGTCACACCAGATTTTTATAATATATTTTAATTCAGGATTCTAAATATCATTAAAATTTTTCGTACATGCCTCCCTGCCCGGCCACTATACACACATGCCTTGTAAGACGTTGTCACGTCAAAAAAATCTTTTTTATGATTAAATCTGTCCATAAAGTGAAGGGGCTCAGATCCATCTGCTCTTCCCTCTTGACAATATCACTATTCTTGGTTTTTTTAAAAAAAAAAAAATTAATAAAAAATTTTGGTTTTTTTTTTTTTTTTTTCTTTGGCTTCGGTTTTAAAAAAAAAAAAAATTTTTTTGACCATATAGACTTTTTACGATACTCAATATTAATATAATTACGATATATTGGGAGTCCAGGCACATTTATTTAAACCATTTGGTATTCAAATGATATAAATAAATTTATTGGATTGCCTGGGATTTGAACCCCTGTCCCTTGGCTTTAAGAATTTTTGTTATTTAGGGCCTATAATTTTGTTGTTATAACCAACAATTACTTTTTTAATATTGTAAGGAAAATACAATTTTTATTTATAGCAAAAATATCTTCAAAGCACATTGGCTATCAAAATTCAAATCTAATTAATGTAAAATAGGTTGATTCTCGTTATATGTTATTACAAACAACATTATCTAAAATACTAATTACTGTTTTCTAAAAAGAAAAATACTTATTAGAAGGTAGGGATAATAAAGTTCAGGCTTGTAAAATATCCTGAACCACCTTTTAATAATAATAATAACCAATTTGGGTGCATTACAAGTGCAATTAGCCCTTTATGGGTGTGTTCGAGCTGCTAAGGGATTGCCTCCCTCAGTTCTTGTCATTAAATGTTAATGTCAACGAATGGGGCGTTATGTCTGAAAGGCTTTGTCCTTTTGACAGATTTGTGTGTGGGTGTGAAGGTGATATTGAACTGACTATATTAGTTAGGATTGTTCCTATCTAACTTCTATGAGCCGATCTGACATGTTCAACTTAATAGGTGATTGAGTAAATTGCATATTGTTGGACTTTGATTATGTTTCTCCATGTTACACTCTACGTTTAACATCATCACTTCCTCCATCCCAACCCTCCATTTCACTAACCCTTGTGTTCTCTTTTACCCTTTCTAGTTATAAGATGTTAATTTTAAAGAGCGTAATTTCATGTAATATGAGAGTTGAGCTTTTAGTATCCAAGTCACGAGAGTCTCATAAAATTCTAAGATTTTCGAAATATTACCAAGAGGTTGAAAAAAAATCCAATTTCAAAACGGAAATAATGTTTTAGAACAAATATTAATTTATCAGAAAAATGTATTCAACATAAAGATAAATATGTGTATTAGAATATTCATAAGAAATTTCAATCATCACCATTATCATTGTTAATTAAAGCCGATCTGAAATAACTCGAATGGACTTTAACATAATATTAGCCCCCAAGTTTGGCGTAGTAGGTAGCGTGCCTACCAAACGTCCGCGGAGTTCGGACCCAGGCATCCGATGATTTTATTTAAGCCATTTGGATACCAGTTGGCTTCAATAGAAATGCCTGACCCCCACAATAAATATATTCCTCATCAATCTGTTATCGTCTAAAGTCTTAAATGGCCTGAGTTACCGAAAAGACTGTGTGAATGTGTGTGTGAGTGTGAGTGTGAATGAGAAAAAAGGGTGAACATATATTATATTTATTATAAATTCTGTATTTTTTGTACTTGTTCCAACTTTTGTTCTTATTTATATTAAATGTGAAAATGGTCTTCACTGCCTATTATTGTTATATTTTATCTCTTATTAATTTATCTATTTACTTTTAAAATATAGTGTTTGCAGACAAACTTTAAAATTATTTAAACTGTTTTAATGTAGATCAGTATCTTATCAAATAAATTAAATCGAGTGCTTCTTTCTTGAACGACTCACAAGATTTTAAAATGAGTATAAATAAAACAAATTTTTTAAAATTATTTATAATAAATTTAAAATAAAAGATAAATCCTTATTTATTTCGCACTTTTTATTTCCAAATATACAAAATTTCTTTGGGATATTTCGGCCGCATCCCACAGCCATCTTCAGCCAAGAAATTTAAGGTTGGAAAACGTCATATAATAAAATAAACCTCGGCTCATCAGATATCAACTTTTCAAAAAAATACATTTGTCAGTACCTCAAAAATCAAACGAGTGTTGTTGAGGTACTGACAAATGTATTTTTTTGAAAAGTTGATATCTGATGAGCCGAGGTTTATTTTATTATATGACGTTTTCCAACCTTAAATTTCTTGGCTGAAGATACAGTGGATGCGGCCGAAATATCCCAAAGAAATTTTGTATATTTGGAAATAAAAAGTGCGAAATAAATAAGGATTTATCTTTTTATTTTAAATTTAATAATAATTATGTTTCGCCAAAAAATTCTTTTGAAGTTTTAATTATTTATAATCATTTAATATCTTGTGAATCAATTTGTGAGTTAATTTAAGCTGGGCGCACACGGTCGATTTTTAGTCGAGCTATAGTTTAGTCGATGAAATGGATTAAATTCAATGAAGGTGCGAACACGACAACTGCAGATCAACTCGACTAAACTATCGCTCGACTAAAAATCGACCATGTGGGGTCAGCTTAAAAATATTCCTTTACAAACAACTGTTAAAGTTAAAGATCTTATCAGTCCATAAAAACAAGAAAATACCAGATATATTTATAAAAAAAAAATATTTTATATATTTATATCTCACACCTCAGTATATTTTATATTGATACAGTAGAACCTCGCCTAGCGAGCACCTCTCAAAACGTCTAATTGCATAACGAACAAAACAGATTGTAAAAGAATGACTTGCTTAACGAGCAACGTTTAGCGTTATGAGTCGCGAGGAGAGGGAAGTCCCGGATCGTGCGCATGTTATATCAGTCTATGTTATGAAGGGACAGCTCTATGAAGAGAATGTTATTGTTTCGCATAACGAGTATTTTCGCTTTACGAAGTATGATTCTGGAACGAATTAAGCTCGTTAAGCGAGATTCCACAGGATTTTGTTTCTATGAGCTACGAATGCCCTTAAACAAACCTTTAATTCATGGTCTTGGACGAATGTGATTCATTTTTACTTTCTCTTACCTATGTATATATGTAATATATATATAGAGAGAAAGTATTGGTTTCATGTCAAAAATTCGATGTCGAGATTTTGATGGATCTTCACGTTTTGAGGTCCCCTGAATCCAAAAAAGTGGTTTTCGCGACATGGTCTGTCTGTGGGTGGGTGGGTGGGTGGGTGTGTGTTCAATTTTAAGGATGAAGGAATTGAGCTATGAGGCTGAAATTTTATATTTAAGTTAAACACCCCCCGGGACCGGAAAAATAAGCTTTTTAATCAAAATCGGCCAAAGATTACTAGTACTTTACTGATGCACTTTTTCAGTTTTTTTCGATTTTCTCAAAATTTGCTCCAACGATTTTTTTTTAAATTCAAAAATCAATTATTTTTTAGATTCTCTATAAAATGTATATTCTCATTTTGTGATTGAAATCTTCTGAAGACCACTTTACTCCTGTATTTCATAGGGAAGATAGGATAAATGGTTGCCATAGTAACAAAATATAAATATTTTCCCATACTTATAAATTTTACATCTGAATTCATATGTTCCGTACTGTCGGGAACTAAATATATGTAGACACAAAAAATCTGGTGTGACAAGCACAGTACACAACTTTCGATTACCGAAGGTAAGAGAAAGTTGTGTGCTGTGCGCCAGTCACACCAGATTTTTTATTGACAAAATGAGTGATAACGAAGAAAATAAAAACATTTCAAAATTTGTGATAGATCATACATACACTTATTAAAATAGTTTTTGCATTTGTGGGATTCTTTTGACTTATATAGGCCTAACGATGTTTAAATTTATCTCCGAAAGTAAAAAAAAAAAAAAAAATTAAATTATTAAAATAAAATTTTTTTTTTTAATTAATATGATTTCAAAAGACTGAGAGTGTTGTAAAAAAAAATCTACTTCAACCTTTTTTTTCCCTATAATTAATGTTTAATTAAATTCCTAATTGGAAATAAAATTGAGAATCAACATTATACAGCTCCCGTACTTTAAACTACTATTTGAATGCTTTTCTAATGGGATAATTAATTTATAGGTGAAAGATCAAAGTGTTAAGCGAAATGAGAAGTCACGCTTGTGACATACAAGCTTTTCAGTCTCTCGGGCCGATCTACCAATGAACGAACGAGTATAAAGAGGAAAGTAAATTATTGGAGTCACTTGCTAACAGCATTTTGATTAGATATCGAACGCAATCTTATTTTTATTTATTTTTCCATTTCATATATATAAAAAAGTTAATTTATATTAAATATATTTTATCGAAATCCAAAGGGCATTTTTTAACATAAATACATGAATTCATCTTTTATACATTGCTGTTATAAAATTATGTGATAGAGATGAATTTCAAAAAATTTAATTTGAGAATTCAACTTTTTTCTTGTGCAAAGTAAAAAGAAATATCTTTGTTTTTGAGATGGAATTTATTTTTGCGACTGCTTCTGTATAGGTATACAGTTTCGGAGATATTTACACTCCATCTAAAAACATGGTTGTTTATATCTTGTAGTCTGAAGATGGAGTGTAAATATCTCAGAAACGGTATAACTGTCCTGTAGCTGTCGCAAAAATAAATTCAATCTTAAAAAACAAAAATATTTATTTTTACTTTGCACCTTAACAACACCAGAAGGTTACGGGTAAACTTCTCTTCAAAAGTTGAATTGATCATCTCGTAGAACCCAGTTAATTTAAAAAAATTAATTTGAGAAGTTTGTAAACTCTTGTATCCCAGATACTGTATATGAAATATCTATTTGAACCATATGAATTGAAAGTAGAAAGCACTTAAAATACGTAATCAAATATATCGATAAATATGCCTGGATCACATACTGTATATCGTCATAATTGAGTAACGTTTAAAGTAAGAAACCGAAAAAGACTACCCTTAAAGCTTATATTATTTAGATCCCATACACATTGACCAGAATGTCGAATACAGAAGTAAGTGTAAATATTATATAGAAATAAATTTAAGCAAATCTTAAACTTTTACTGAATTTTGAAAATTAAACTTGCAATCACAAATAAAATATGGTGTTACTATAGACTGTATTCTCACTTGGTGATATCGTGTGCAATTTACAGGCTCGGACTCATGGTGTTGCTGGTTGCCTGGGTGCAGGAGCGTGGGATTCGTTAAGAAAAATGAAAGAGAAATAAGGTTTGTTCGTTTCACTTGCCATGGTAAAAAGTGCAAGCTATCTTAGTCAAAAGGTGCAAATTTTGCTAGCGGGAAGATCCTAGCGAGCAAAAATGAATCGAACAGAATGCAAGGCAAAATTTGTAAATTATACTGCAATGGCAAGCGAACGAACAGACCTATAATGAACTTTTGGAAACGTGTTTTAAACCAAATGTACAGACTATGTCTATAGAGTGGATCGTCCCAGGAGGTGGAGTATGTTCTTTTATAATCTTCCTTTCAAGATGACGTTCTCGTGGGATCAAGCAAGCAAGCACATCGGCTCCTGAATGAAACCATTTTAATTTTGTTTTTAGAATTTCTTTTAATTCCAAATTTTGCATTTCTTTTTCTCCATATTATGATATGGCGTCACAACATTAGTTATTGCCATCATTACGAGACCATTAATTTATATTCTAACAGGATTGATTTGATTTGTGTTTTCGTGTGTTAATATTCGATTTTGCAGAATTAGATTAATTTTTTCATTTAAGGGGGTTCAGGAGCGACTTCTAATCGTACTTTAAAAAAAAACTAGACTATTATAAGGAATTTTTCAAAGCTGTTTTTTTTTAATGAATTAAATTCATATGAGATTATTGGGACATCGAGCTATAATTTTTTTAATTTAGGAAATTAATTTTTTTGTTAGCGTGCAAATGAAATGAAACGAACAGAATGCAGGGCAAAATTGCGTAAATTATACTGCAATGGCAAGCCAAAATTATTAAAACCTCTAAACCATATCTAATATTATTTACAAAAGCTAAACGTACGTGTAGAATTCAAATGGTAGTGGTACCCCCAAAAGCATTTAGAGGTGTTCAAAAATGAAATCCGCCTGGAGACTCTCATGTGTTAAATTCCCTCAGAGTTTTCTAAATGAAATAATACATAACTAGGCCTTGTATTTACTTTCCATCTATTACAATAACGCTACACCCACTCATTTGAGCAAAAAGTATAATTATATAATAATATTGCAAACCCTTCCTCTGGGATTAACGAAGAATACGGTATCATTGAAATAAATCCTATGATAAATAGACATGATTTTATTTTTTGTAAAATTTATTTTCAAAATATTTCTTGTCAAATTTTTTTTTTTAAGAGAGACGATTCTTATATAAAATTTATCCGGCCTATTTTAAATCGTAAATCATCAAAAGAACAGTCGAAAAGGACATTCAGAGAATAGGATTTCAATAGAATTTTCGCCCTTATTAGTCTTTGCACTTGGATTTCATTGGGCGGTCTTTGCGTGTTTGAAGTTCTCTCTCCCCCCTCCCGCTGGCCAACTGCCCTTCCTGACCTCATCCCTTCCTATTCTCTCTCCCGAACATTTTCCAAAAGCTTTCCTATGCATGCATTAATCATGAAGCTATATAGAAAAGCATAGTATTCCTCGTCATCTATTCAAAAACAAACCTTTGATTTTGCAACACAAATTCAAACAATATCACAAAATCAATATAAAACAAATATTATCCATTATATGATTGACATTGGGAATATACGAATTTTAAGATTAAACTAATTTACTTTTATAAGATTAGATTTTTTTTAAGAATTACAGAATCATTAAGGGGTTCAAATTGTTCTTGAAATAAAATTGTAATTTATCAAGTAAATTTAATTTAAAAAAAAATCTGGTATGACTGGTTGCACAGGACATAACTTTCTCTTACCTTTGGTAATCGAAAGTTGTGTTCTGTGCTTATAACACCAAATTTTCTGTGTCGATATATGATTAGTTTCCGACAGTACGGTACATTCGAATTTCAAGATGTAAAATTTATAAGTATGGGAAAATATTTATATTTTGTTACCATGGCAACCATTTCTCCTATATTTCCTATGAAGTTCAAGAGTAAAGTGGTCTTCAGAAGATTTCAATGGCAAAATGAGAATATACATTTTAAATGAGCATCTAAAAAAAAATTGATTTTTGAATTTTAATCAAAATCGTTGGAGCGAATTTTGAGAAAATCGAAAAAAAAAAAACGGCAAAAGTGCATCAGTAAAGCACTAGTAGTTTTTGGTCGATTTTGTTCAAAAGCTTCGTGTCACGTGCCAGGGGGGTACCTAATTTAAATATAAAATTTCAACTTCCTAGCTCTTTTCGTTCTTGAGATATTTTGTTTAGAGACACACAGACACACACCCAGACAGACAGACCATGTCGCGAAAACTACTTTTTTGCATTCAGAGGACTTCAAAACGAGTATATCCATCAAAATCTCGACATCGAATTTTTGACATGATCGCAATATTTTCTCTTTCTATATATTTCATATAAGCAAGAGAAAGTTTTGTTCATTTTATGTTCATTAAATAAATGAGAAGATAATAAATAAAAGGAAAATATTTTATAATTAGTTCACTTTTAGTTCATAAACCTTCAAGGTTTCAGGTTTCCTAATTAAAAGTTTAGAAGATATTTTTTTTTTTTTTTTATTCTGAGATTTGAACTTAAGGTTTCACTTCCTTTGTGTGCTAAATGACAAGCTTATTTTCAAGCCTCAGGGGGGTGTTAACTCAAATATAAAATTTCATCCTCCTAGCTCAATTTCTTCATGCTTTAAATTGAACACAGACAGGCAGACAGACCATGTTGCGAAAACCACTTTTTGGATTCAGGGGACCTCAAAACGTGTATATTCATCAAAATCTCGACATCGAATCTTTTACTTGAATCCAATACTTTCTCTCTATACATAGGTAAGAGAAAGTAATAATTTGGAAATTATCAGCAAGGGTTTGGGATATTATAAAATTGCTCCTAATTTAATTCTCATTTTTTAAATTTTAATCTAAAATAGTTAGCTAGAATATTTCCATCTAATCTATTAAAGATAAAAACAATTGTATTTAATCATGTCGATTACGTAAATCACTGAATAAACAAATCTAAATTGCAAATTGATAATAACATATTTGTTTTTGTTAATGTTTGAAGAAAACGATTAATAGTAATCACTAGTCAAGTATTATGTATATGTGCCGAAATAGCTCAGTTGGGAGAGCGTTAGACTGAAGATCTAAAGGTCCCTGGTTCGATCCCGGGTTTCGGCATAATTTATTTTTTATTTCTTTACCAAAAAAAAAAATACTTTTGTTAAGAAAATAAAGGAAAATAACAATCTGTGTGACTAGGATTACTATAGACTAAAATTATATATTTACTGAAAACTATAAAATTTGACTTCTCTGTTAATCAAAACTTCGGCGATATAAATTAGTTTTTATTAATACCTGATAACGAAAATTTTATTTAATAAAATGAATTAGAAATATTTATACCACTTGATAAAACTTGCTAATATTCTTTAAAAATAACTAGGTTTTTTTTTTAACAAAAGTAATTAAAAAATACTTTTCTAGATGATTTCATGTCGAAATCTCTTTTACTGGCTAAATATAAAGGCTGCAAACTTCCATTTCAATTTTTTTTTTCAAACACCATCCCTCTCAAGTTTTTTTTTCACATTCCAAATAAAACATTTTTTTTTTCATATTCTAATAAACAAAAAAAATTATTTTACCTATTTATTTGTTCCAATAAACCCATTGAAAAAAGCTCTTTCATTGTGTGTTCTTGCGAATATTATAAATGCTTCTGTAAACAATATCCCTATAGTTTAACTAAATTCAATTTAATAATTCCACCCAGGAACTAAACAAAGAAAAAGTTCATTTCAGTTTTAATAACAGTTATATAATCATTCATATTGTATAATATCCTTTTATACAAAGAAGAGAATTAGAATCGAGAGAGATCAAAAGTATTCCAACATTTATACTAAAGTTGCTCTTATTACCAAAAAAAAGAGTTAGCTAACAATAATTACCTTTATTGGATTGAATGCATTTACATTTTTTATTATTAAAATTTTTTCTACATCTCTCAGAAAAAATAATTATAAATAAGGCTTATAAATAAAATGAAAAAATACGGTATTAATAATTATTATTTTTATTTTTAGGCATTTAGGAATATTTAAATAATTGATCGATCAATTAAGTGAGAGGTAGCTAGCAAATAATAAACATTTATATATACGTATATTTAACGTAAAAGTTGCCGAAAAGACTGTGTGCATGTGTATATGAATGTGAGTGTGAATGGGACAAAACTGTTTTTTTTTTTTCAAAAAAAAAAAAAAAAAAATGTTACCACGCCTCCCTTTTCTAATTCTTGTGAAATTAAACATGAAAATTAATGAAAAAATTAATTAAAATAAAATAATAACCAGAGCTGTTGCAAGTACTTTTCAAAAGTACTTAAGTATTAAATAACCAGTACTTAAAATTTTTTTTTAATTTCAGTACCCAGTATTAAGTACTTAAAAAATTTTTTCTACTCCCAGTATCCCACCCCGTACCAGTACATTCCAAAAGTACTTAAAATACTCAGTATTGGGGGGAGTACTGAGTACTTTCAAAAATATTCAGTACTTTTAAAAATACTACTTTTTAAAGTTTTAAGACTTTTTTAGAGGTATTTTTTTTTTTATTCAGTGGGATCAATTTCCCCTAAAATTAATTTATTTTCAAGTTATAAATACTTTCTTCATATAAAAATATAATATTAATAAATATTAAAAAATCTGGTGTGACTGGTCGCTCAGCACACAACTTTCTCTTACCTTCGGTAATCGAAGTACTGGAAATCTCAATTACCAGTATTTGTTTTAAAAAGTACTTGAAATTTCAGTACCAGTACTTCAAATTTAAAAATACTTTAAGTAAAGTACTGGAAGTAGGCCTACTTAAATTTACTGAGTAGTTTTTTCAAGTACTAAAAGTACCGATTACCCCGGCTCTGATAACTAGTATTAATCACCTTGGTATGTCTCTAACGTTCAATATTTTTTTGCACTGAAAAAGGCAATACGAAATAAAGGTTCGTTTGTCATTTAGGCCATGTATCAATAATTTAACTGTAATTGGAAGAGAAAAAATAACTCTTCTTCTTTTGAAACCATTCATTTAAATATTTCTAAATAGACTCTGATGACGGAAAAGAAAAAAAAAATTAATTTTGAAGACATTAAACCTCTTCTAGATAGCCTGTACAAATCCAGTAATGAGGTCTCCATAAACATTACAGTGCGGGAGAGACTTTTCAAACTTTTTCCTAAGGAAATTTTTTCCTGGCTTACTATTATATTCTTTTTTTTTTTTAACTTTCAAGGGGTGCGTCTTTCACTTTTTAAGCACTGTGTATCACATTTGTTTGAAATGGCGCTGCGGGAATCAAAAGTTAATAAGGAAACACAGAGAGAGCCCAAGTTCTTTATAAAAGAGCTCTTTTCAAATGAGGCCTCTGGCTAAATAGGAGTGTTTTAAGGGGGAACAAAAGGCTATATACAGGGTGACCCATCCTTCCCTTATACTTTCATCATTTCATGTCTTGAACGAAGGGACAACGCGTTAGAATAGAGGGGGTTGATAAAGGCGTCCGAAATGAAAAGGCCAAATTCCGGTTGGGGAATTTTTGAATCTTTCTAAGGAAAGTGATTAATGATATTCAACTTCATTTCTTGCTAAACCTCAAAAAAAAAATTATTAATTAATAGATATGAATGATTCTTTAATATTAAAAGTGGAGTAGTAGGATTATTAGGGGAAATTAAAATTGATTTTAGAGTAATAAAACCTTTTTTGTAAATTTCAATTAATTAATTTTTAAGTTACCAACAAAAGCATGATGATTTTTTATATTTTATAACGATTCTAATTAAATACAATATCAACAAAAAAAGAGAAAAAGAACGAGACATTTTTTGTACAGCTTGAACTCTAAACAAAA
>JAKCPI010031684.1:0-22527 GCA_023213315.1 Euborellia annulipes
GCGCCTCGCATTATTTTTGCCTCCAGCGTCGAGGTGAAATAAAATGCGCCTCGCTTTTCTGATTTATATAAAAGTGAGGATATATGAAACAAATAAAATTCTGTAGGGGTTTTATTTAGCGAAAATATTTCCTCGCTTTATATAATCAGAAAGTGAGGTGCATTTTTTTGATTTCTTAATTTCTCGACGCTGGGCAAAAACAATGCGAGGCGCCCCTTTTTGCATCTCCGATGTTTTTGGCTGAGATATATATATACATTCTACATTCTCTTGTAATCAAAGTCATTAATCTATATTCTTGGTGTATCAATTGTTGTTTGTTATTTATTCTTTGTATTTTATTTATTTTATTTTACAACTTCATACTGCTCAACAGTTTGTACTTACCTTATTTTACTTTAAGCTTAGTTTATCTCTTCAAACATTTACTTTAGCTTTTTAATATATAGGCTAAACAACTAACTCTTCCTTTATATCAATTCAAATTTTGTTTTTATTATTATATATTTTAATTTTCTTTAAAAAAATTGGAAGCAATTGATAAAAAAGAATTTTTTTTTTAATATTTAATTAATAACGAAAATGAGTTATAAATTAGAAAACATTTTGACAACAATGAAAATTATTCAAATTATAATTATAGGTTAACTAATAAAGTCAAATTAAATATTATATTATAAATTTAAATAAATATTTATATTAGCATAACAATTATAATATAATTATCAAATGATAATATTTTAAAAATATATTAATATTATCAAATATAAATAAATTTCAACTTCTTTTTCTGCTAGGATTAATAAAGGAACAAAATAATATCTTTAACCCTTTATTAGAGATATAGGAGAGTCTCATTGCATTCTTGAATATTTTTTAAATTAAGGAACGAAAGAGAGAGGGGAGGGAGGGGAAATAGTTTCCCCTCTGTGTGACTTTAATGCGTTCAAGGGGATAAGGGGATATTTGTTAATAATTTATATATTTTTTAAAGTCCCTCTCCTTTTTTTTGCTTATGTGTCTGTGTCTGTGTCTTTGGTTTGTGTTGCTTTGCCCTTGGCTTCTACTTGCCTTGCCCTTTTCCCTGGTGTGCATGCATATATACATAGAAGGTCTTTGACCTCCTCTTCTTCTCTCTCTCTCTCTCTGTCTGTCTGTATATCTGAATGTCTCTGACCATTCCCTAGCTCTTTTCTATTTGGTTTCTTTCGCGTAGACACAGACAAATACCATCAGGCCAGCCATCACTAAATAAAAGGGAGAGAGAGACACTTGTGCCCTTTAGAATTACAATCAAGTGTCATTGTATTGTATTCAATCACATCAACAACAACAACAAATAACCTATTAATATTTATTAATAATTAAACTTTTTATTTTTTTTATTTTTGTTATCTTGTAAATACATCGTTTGGTTTCAATTCCAAATGATAAATATAGGATTTGACCAAATTTTATAAAATTTTAAGATTTAAGATTTTTAATGAATTAAATTCATAAGAGATTATTGGGACATCGAGCTATAATTTTTTTTAAAGACTTATTAAAAAAATTATCGTAATTAATTTTTTTGTTATCAAGCAAATACAAAAAAACAATCTGTCCCAATAATCTTTAATTTTTTTTTTTTTTAAATTTAAAAATGAATTTATTGTTATTATTAATCACATATTAATTAAGAAAATTTTAAAATAAGCTTAGATGATTTATTTAAAAATCAACTGTCAAATTAGTTCAGCATTCTTGCAATAGATGGCAGGCTAGTCTAACAGCCGATCCCCTTTTAGCCTATATTTATATATTTTTATGCTTTTATAAAAGATACATAATATATAATAACATTTATAAAGTATTTATTGTTAAAAGATCAATGAAAATCAACCAAATGCATTAAATATTATTAGCTACCATTCTGACATCTCTTGGCAAATTTTTGAATTACTTGATTTTTTGGGCATACTTTTTATGACACACAACGCCCTCTTATCGGGAAAAACATGCGTAATACCTTCGCTCCCGTTCCCTCTTAAATAAAATCATCGGACTGCCTGGGGTCTGAACCCGCGACGCTCGGTATAGTAGATAGGCGCGCACCAACTACACCAAGCCCGAGGGCGACGCGCACCTTAAGGGGTTCTTTCTGGCTGCTAATCACTTCCACATCACATCTCACTAATATAAGTAGTTGGCAGCGATTGTAAATTTGGCGAGCCCAGCTGCTAGCCATCCAGGGTGGCTAACATAGCGGAAAACAGTCATGCGTCTTATTATTATTATTTTTAAATAAATGGCAGAAGAATTTCCCTCTCTTTTTTATGAAGTGAGCCATTAAATGGATGAATGCATTTTTTTATAGTCATCTACGTAATAAATAAAGAAATTTAAATATTTGACTCACGATTATCGCTCCCATTATAATCATAATAATTTCCTATATCTTATTAAAAATATCAAAAAAAAAAAGATAGATGGAGTGTGAGAGAAAGAGAGAGAGAGAGAGAGATAAAAAACACCTGTAACTATTTTATAATCAAATATTTAAATAATTCGTTACGCTGTGAACTGAAAAAATTATTTTAATTAAAAGTATATTATGCTATATGACAGCAATTTGCAAAGAGTGTAAAATGCTTGCTTTGGTTCACTTCTAATTAACTAACTATCCCTCGGATAAGCGAGTTGGCTAATCATATGAATAAATAAGAGCCCAGATCGTAGACTCAGTTTGGTATAAGGGGTGAAATTAGTAACACAAGTTTAGCTTTAATTTGATGCCTAAGTTGCTAACTTCACATATCTCCTCGATGATTTGTTCTCGGTTGGATAAGTTTGCTAGTTGACTAGAAGTGAATCAACCGATCCTTAAAGATTAAAAAAAAAACGAAGCAAAAATTATCGTTCTAATTTGTTTAAGGTTGTTCGGACATTAAAGCACTTTGTTAGATTAAAAGCTAATTTTTAAATATGTTATTAATCACTATCACATACGTATAAAATAAAATTTTGAAGCAGATCTGACGCAGGGTTATAGTGTAATTAATTTTTAAAAAATTGAAATTTAACATGTAGTCTATGGGGAATATCGACGAAACGCACACATATCAATTATATAGCCACCTCTGCATTAGCTACAAAAAAAAACAAAAAACTTACATTTTATCAATTCACTTCCTAGGAATATGTTAAACATAAAATCAAAAGTTTCTGCCGAAGGCTTTTAAAGATATTTTTACAATAAAGTCAAAAAATTCTCCAAAATGACAGTCGCCAATATTTAAAAATGAGACAGACCAGTCTGGCGCGCGCATAAAATAATACTCATTTCTCGCTCTCAGTTAGATTTTTTTTTCCATTTTACGATATTTTTTCTCGCAAATCGTCCATTGTGTTTCAACTGATTACACTGTTAAAAAAACTTCAAAAAAACTTCCTATACAAGTATAGGAACTCTGTTTCATAAACTGTTTATGAATATATATGAGAAAGTTCAATTTGTTGCCAACCTAACAAATTTCTTGTATATTTTAAAATTAATTATTTTAGTGAAATTGTTAATTTGAATTTGAATTTTTATAGCTATTTAGTTGAATTACTTTATAAAAATAATTTAATTAGTATGACTTCATAAATATTTAAATAGTTTAGAGCGCGAATTTCAAACCAGAATTTAATAAATTTAGATTTGTGAAATAAATTTTAAAAGAATAATTTCAAGTTTCCTTAAAATAATTATAAAATAATATTAATAAAAATTCCTTGAGGTAGTCGAGTTATTTGAGAACGTTTAGACCAGTGATTCTCAACTTGTCGCGGTACACTTTTAACGATTTCAAAATTTGGCGGCACACAAAGAAAAAGATAAGTTTAAAAGTTGGTAATTTGTTCATAAACTTTTATATTAATTTTATTTCATATGCTGGGTATATTAATATTAAACCACGAAAGTATATGGAAAATGAATGAAAATTCATATTTTTTTTTACAGTGTAGCATTAATCATTGTAATTTATTAAATAAAATAAAATTGAAGGCTTTTAAGATTTAAAATAAACAGATGATAAATGCAATGTTGCCAGATCTATATTACGTGAAAAACTGCTCAAGTCAAAAGTCATTCATTATTATTATTTTTGGTAATTAAATTTTTGGTAATTAAATTATTAACTTAATACACTTATAAACCATGATAGGTCATGACTAAATTATAATAAGGAATTTTGGCATTCAAATTTTTAATTTTATTTAAAAAAAAATTTAGATTCTATTATGACTTACTATCCGAACAACCTTAAACTTTAAAAATTCTCAAGTTGAATTGTGTGCTGAAGATGGGTAGCGAAACGTCTGGTTTGAAGGTGCCAATGGGTGACTGAAAATAAAATCTCTTAGCTTTAACGAGAGAAAGGCTCTATCTCCTCTGAATTGTCTCAAATTAGATCTAAATGTTGTGTCAATTGGTGAATAGGAAGAGACAAAAAGGAGAGAGTGAGAGAGAGGAAGATCAGCAGGAAACAATAAATAAAATGGATGCTAGTGAGTGTGGTATTAATAGGAAAGGAGTAAAGAAGAAAACCTCTCTCTCTCTTAACAAGATCAAAACAAAAAAACGTAAAAAACAAAAAAACAAATTTTAATTGCTATTTTCAAAATCTACATTATCTGAAAAGCATATTAAGGGGGTTCAGGTGCGGCTTAAAAATAACTAGACTATTCTAAGGAATTTTTCAATGTGGTTTTTTTATTTATTTTCTTACCCTATATATGTTAATATATATAGAGAGAGAAAGTATTGCGATCATGTCAAAAATTCGATGTCGAGATTTTGATGGATATACATGTTTTGAGGTCCCCTGAGTCCAAAAAAGTGGGTCCCGCAAATTGGTCTGTGTGTGTGTATGTATGTATGTGTGTGTGTGTGTGTGTGTGTGTGTCTGTGTGTCTGTGTGTCTGTGTGTGTGGACAGATTTTTAGCATGAAGGAGTTGAGCTAGCGGATTGAAATTTTATATTTAACTTAGGTACCTTTGAAGAATCTCAAAATAAGCTTTTGAACAAAATCGGCCAAAAAGTACTAGTACTTTACTGATGTACTTTTTCAGTTTTTTTCGATTTTCTCAAAATTCCCCTCCAAGGATTTTTTTTAAAATTCATAAATGAACTATTTTTTAGATGCTCTTTAAAATGTATATTCTCATTTTGCCGTTGAAATCTTCTGAAGACCACTTTACTCTTGTTCTTCATAGGAAAGATAGAAATGGTTGTTATGGTAACGGAATTTAAATCTTTTTCTTTTTATTAGATTAAAAAATCAATTATTATTTAAATTCCCATTTTTTTTAAATTTATTTGTGTCTTTAATTGTTTCAAAGAAAACATATATGTCTCTCTCTCACTTGCAAACATTATCGTCTCTCTCTACTCTTTTTAAATTCCCTTTCCACCTTATCTTCGCATAGGAACAATGTTAATTTCCTATAGGGATTTGTATGTTAATTTCGATTCAAAAGGGGGTCCCCTTTAGAACTTTTTAGGCATTTAAAATTTTTTTTTCCAATTCTTATGAAATTTTGTATTTATTTACGATTCTATATTGTGTATAAAATGTCCAAATATGAGATTAAAATTTTGAAAAATAACCATAGTTTATTTGAAGCAGTCAACATTTAAAATGCAAGTTTGAAACTAAGGTGCTATCGGAAACTAAATATATCTCGACACAAAAAATCTGGTGTGACCAGCACAGTGCGCAACTTTCTCTTACCGAAGGGTAAGAGAAAGTTGTGTGCTGTGCGCCAGTCACACCAGATTTTTTTAAATGAATTAAATTCATAAGAGATTATTGGAACAAGGAGTTATAATTTTTTTAATGACTTATTAAAAAATTAACGTAATTAATTAAATATTTATTAATTCATATATCCGAAAAAATAAGGGTGTGCCGCCGGGAGTCGAACCACGGATCCTCCGATTGGTACTCAGAGTGCCTAACCACTAGACCACAGCATCCGTGGTTCGACTCCCGGCGGCACACCCTTATTTTTTTCGGATATATGAATTAATAAATATTTAATTGTATAAATTTCGCGGCTCATATACGCGATATATATAATATCTTAAATATTATATATAATTTCTTATTTAATTAACGTAATTAATTTTTTTGTTATCAAGCAAATACAAAAAAAACAATCGGTCCCAATAATCTTTAATTTTTTTTTTAAATTTAAAAATGATATTTATTGTTATTATTAATCAGATATTAATTAAGAAATTTTTAAAATAAGCTTAGATGATTTATTTAAAAATCAACTGTCAAATTAGTTCAGCATTCTTGCAATAGATGGCAGGCTAGTCTAACAGCTGATCCCCTTTTAGCCTATATTTATATTTTTATGCTTTTATAAAAGATACATAATATATAATAACATTTATAAAGTATTTATTGTTAAAAGATCAAAGAAAATCAACCAAATGCATTAAATATTATTAGCTACCATTCTGACATCTCTTGGCAAATTTTTGAATTACTTGATTTTTTGGGCATATTTTTTATGACTCACTACGCCATAAAGTCTTAAACGGCCTAAGTTGCCGAAAAGACTGTGTGAATGTGTGTGTGTGAGTGTGAGTGTGAATGGGAAAAAAGTTTTTGAATAGAAATTGAGCCTCAAAACCGGATTGTCATTTTATTTTAAAATTTCAAACCTTAAAATAAATCCAATCAAGGAAGAGGGAGGGGATTGTTTTTTTATTATTTTTTCAGGGTCATTAGCACCAGATTCTAGAGCAGCTGGTCTTTTGCCCTTGCCTGCCTGGCTGGTCCAGTTGGGCTAGTTATTTTTTTTTTTTTGCCCTTCGGCTTAAGACTTAAGGAAGACGAAGCAGCCAGCATCTTCCTTTTTCTTTTTTTTTTTTTTTTATTATTATTTATTCATACAATTAAATTAATGGTTTATGCTAACTAACCAACTAACAATTCTTATAAAAAGAAACTGAGAAAGGGATGAAGGGCACGCACTTATTCATATTTAAAATAAAAAATAAAAAAATTCTGGAGTGACTGATTGCAAACATATTTAGATAAGAGAAAATAATAATGCTTTTATTTCTTTTAAGATGCGCGTCTCGGGGTTCTAATTTTAGGAGATTGCGGCCACAATTTTGAAGCTATCGACCTCAATTTTTTTTAAAATTAAAGCTATTTATAATATCTACAACTTATATAAGCCTTTTTTTTGATTTTCGAAAAAATAATATTTTTTTAAATTAATCACATTAAATAAAAGATATTTTTAAAAAATTCGCTCTATATCTTATAGATAATTAAATTAGTAATCATTGTGTTAAAAACTAATTAATTTTTTACTGTTAATTAATTGGCTGGAATCTTTCAATTGAAATGGAATAAATCCCTTGTATCCCTATGGGAAAAACTACCGCCATCTCTTGCCGCCTAGCGTAACTCGGAAGTCATTCGCCGACTAACGGCTTTTTGAGACGCGCACCTTAAGAGAATGTCATCAAAATCTGGCAAACAAATAAAATTAAAAATCTGGTGTGATTGGTTGTACAGCACACAACTTCTCTTACCTTCGGTAATTGAAAGTTCTGTGTTCTGTGCTTGTCACACCAAATTTTTTGTGTCGATATATATTTAGTTTCCAACATTAAGGTACATTCGAATTTCAAGATGTAAAATTTATAAGTGTGGGAAAATATTTATAATTTGTACCATGGCAACCATTTCTCCTATCTTTCCTATGAATTACAAGAGTAAAGTGTGCTTCAGAAGATTTCATTAGAGCGAATTTAGAGAAAATCGAAAAAACTGAAAAATTAAATCAGTAAAGTATTAGTACTCTTTGGTCGATTTTGTTCAAAAGCTTCGTGTCACGTCCCAGAGGGGTGCCTAACTTAAATATAAAATTTCAACCTCCTAGCTCTCTTCATTCTTGAGGCACATTCATTCAGTGGCACACAGACATACAGTCAGATAGACACACAGACAGACCATGTCGCGAAAACCACTTTTTTTGATTCAGGGGACCTCAAAACGTGTATATCCATCAAAATCTCGACATCGAATTTTTGACATGAATCCAATACTTTCTCTCACTATATATTAACATATATCGAGGTAAGAGAAAGTAAAAATTTAAAGTAAGTTTAGATGATTTGATATTTAAAAAAAAAAAAAACTTCAAAATAGTCGAGCATTCTGCCGATAGATGGCTGGAATGGTTATCTTACGGCATTATTAGATCACTGTATTGATTGATATATTTTTATGCTGCTATAAACGATTAAATATATATAAATGAAAAGAAGAAATTAATGGCTAAGTGATAATTAACAGGAATAGGTAAATGAAGGCAGACAGCAAAGAACAAAAACTTTATTTAAATATCTCAACGTTTCGGGAACGCATCGCTCCCATCTTCAGGACGATAAATTGTCAGTCTTTTAATCTTGGTCAGTGCTGATGTTTCGGGCCCATTCAACAACAAATTAAGCCCAGGCACCTAATACAATTCTCATAGACAATTAAACATACATTTAATGGTATATGCAGATTTGTATTATAATTTTGTATGACCTACATGTATCAATCTAAACAACATGAACAATTTATCGTCCTGAAGATGGGTTCCCGAAACGTCGACGATATTTAAATAAAGTTTTTGTTCTTTGCTGGCTGCCTGCATCTACCTGTTCCTGTTGATATATAAATAATATTTATAAACTTCATTTATTAAAAAATCAACGAAAATTAAACTAATACATGAGAGTAAACATAGCCCTACCTTCCTGCCATCTGTTGGCAAATTTTCGACTTTTTATGACCCCTAACGCCATCTTATAGCAAAATCATGCGAAGAGCTTTGCCTCCCGAATCCCCTTTTTTTTATTCATCTGGATGTAAATCATCCTCCCAATCTCCCTTGTTGTTTCTCATCCAATTTTCCCATTGCGATTCTTTTGTGTCCCGTTAGATGATTAAAAAAAAACCCTTCTGCAACCAATTTCCGTATTTTACCCTTTTTTTTAACTCCTTTGGCCAATTTATAGACGAGGGACTGACTGTTTCTATTATAGGGGAGTGGGTTAACCTTTTTTTTTTTTTTTATTAATGATTCCTTTTCCCAAGCTCCTTTCAAGGGTTCGAGAGAGAAAAAAAAATAGTTGCGAAATTCCTTCTCTCTTACTAGTTGCACTGCCCGCCTAGTTGTTCTGTTCTTGATAGAAACATTTCGCTCTAATTTTATTATTTTGAATAATATTTTATGTTGAGATTTTGATGGATATATATGTTCTGAATCCAAAAAGTAATTTTCTCAACATGGTCTGTCTGTGTGTTAGCTCAGATGCCCACATCTTGTGGACAAAAAAAACATTACATTTTTATCAATTCACTTCCGAGGAATACGTTAAACATAAAATCAAAAGTTTCTGCAGAAATCTTTTAAAGATATTTTAACAAGAAAGTCAAAAAATTCTCCAAAATGACAGTCGCCAATATTTAGAAATAAGAAAGTCACGAGACTCAGACCAGTCTGGCAACGTCGCATAAAATACTACTCTTTTCTCGCTGTCAGTTACATTTTTTTTTCAATTTTACGATATTTTTTCTCGCAAATCGTCCATTGTGTTTAAACTGATTTGCATTAAACATTGTAATATATTAAATAAAATAAAATTGAAGGCTTTTAAGATTTAAAATAGATAGTTGATGAATGCAATGTTGCCAGTTCTATATTACGTGAAATACTGCTCAAGTCAAAAGTCATTCATTTATTATTTTTGGTAATTAAATTATTAACTTAATACAATTATAAACTCTGATAGGTCACGACTAAATTATAATAAAGAATTTTAACATTCAAATTTTTAATTTTATTAAAAAAAAAATTTAGATTCTATTATGACTTACGGGGTATAACAAAAAAATTAATTACCTTAATTTTTTAATAAGAAATTAAAAAAATTATAGCTCGTCCCAATAATCTCTTATGAATTTAATTCATTTAAAAAAAAACCGCATTGAAAAATTCCTTATAATATTCTAGTTTTTTTTAAGTACGTTTAGACGTCGCTCCTGAACACCCTTAACACCCTCCTCTTTTTGTTTCTCTTTTGATTTGTTTTGACACACTTTATTATTTTAAAAATCCGTTATAACAAAAATATCAACAAGAAGAAGATATCAGGTTAGAACAAAAAAAGGGCGTGTGTGGGAAATGAAGGAATCTCTGCAGAAAAAACGCCGAAGGGTTAGTTGTTATTTTTTTTTTGTTAAATGATGATGATGATGATGATGAAAGGGTAGGTTTTTGTTTTCACCTTGAATGACGTCAACAAGAAATGGGCCAAGAGTTTGCATTTTTCTTAAAATAACGGTAAAAAAAAAAATTGAATTTTCCCAACTTTTAGGGTTTCTCCAATCGTTTAAAGTAGTAATAAAAAAAATTCAAGCATCACCGGGATTTGAACTCGGATTGATTTGATAGAAGGATTATTCCCCTTTGCCCTCTCTTTCTATCTGTGATATTATTATATAAATTAATTTTAATTATTTCCGAAAATTAATAAAAATATTTATATAATTAATTATATTAATTTAATGATGAGATTTAGATGGAGTCTTTTAATTTAATAATAAGGTAAATCAATATTATTTACTACAATTTAATTAATGAGTTGTTGTAATTTTATTAAAAATGGCGGACGACGCTCCCCATTTCGACGAAAAAAGGATCTTTTTAACCTAATTACAAGAAATTAAAAGACAAGTGTTGTATATCATTTTAATCGGAAGAAAGTGCACTTTACAAATATATATAAAAAAATATAGGTTAACGTTTAAAAAATTTTCTCCATTCAAGAGGTATAATAAATCGTATATTTTGAAGCTGATGCTGGTTGGGAAAATTGAAAATTAACAAACAGTTTAACAATTTAAAATTTTTTTTTTTTTGGCACAGAATAAATTAAATGTATCCTGTTTTTATTTTATTGATTTATTATACATTTTTTATTTTTTTTAATAAACAGGGCGCCCTCATCGAATCTATTATCTATTATCCAGGGCAATTTTTTATAGGATTTTTTTATATTGTCCGCCGCACCCTCAGGAGGCCAATTGGCGTTTCACCCTGGCTGACTAAAGGGAAGATATAGAGAGACAGCCCCTATAATATTTTTAGCCAATTGGATCTAATTAGATTCAGTTTGATATCATTTTCTCACGTCTTTTTTTATGACGTCACGGGAAATTTCTTTGCAAACTCTTCTCTTGTCTGTCTCGTTTTGTTCACTAATTTTGAAATAATAATCATCTAATTTAAACTTTTCTATACATAAATAATACGTAGAAAAGTCAATATGGGACTAATGATAGGGGGAGAGTTGAGCTCAACTCATGAAAATGACAAAAGTGAGCGCAAATTAGTCTAACATTAAAAATAAAATAGAAAAAAAAAGTTTACAAAAAGGGAGATTATTTCTAAAAATTTGGTTGAAATTTTGTAAGTATCACCATACTTATAAAATTATCTTATTTTCTGTAACATCTACTATGCGTACATTTTGTAAAATAACTCAATAGCTTCAGAAGATGGTCCCATATGTGACCGAAACGTGGTTTGTTTCAAATACAATAACAAAGAGTAGACATTCAGTTGAAAACATAAATCTTAATATGCTTTATGATTACTCTACAAATTTATATTCCTATAATAAGTTATTAAAAAATAAAAATTTAAAAATGGCAAAAAAAAATTACGATATTTTATTAATCAAATAGAATTTTCGAAAAGTGCACTTTCTTCTGATTAAAATGATATACAACACTTGTATTTCAATTTGTTGCAATTTAGTTAAAAAGCTTCTTATATCGACCAAGTGGAGAGAGTGTCGTCTGCCATATTTTAGAATTTTCATAACAATAAACAAAGAATATATATAATTAAAATTTGCAACAAAAAAAAAACGAAATTAAAATTATTATTTATTAATTACAAGTCATTCTTAAATAATAAAATCCAATAGACAATTAAATACCACAAATATTATTTTATGACAATTATTATTTAAAATGCAAATTGACATAGAAATTAATCAAATTAAAGGGGAGGGGGAAAGAAAAAAAAATAGAGTCAATAGATCGAAAAGATATTAATAGCACTATCAGTGGCCACCACCACCACTACACCCATTTGGATATTTTTGTACTGCGTGTTGTTTTGCCCACCCCCACCCCCCCCCCCTCCCACCCCCTCATTCGACCGACCAATGAACGTTAAAACGCAAAGCAGCAGCAGCAATTTTCCATTTCGATCAGATGTTATTTCCAAATGGCCAAAAGCCGCTTATTAAATGACATGTCAGAGATAGAATAATAATAATAATGATATAAAAAAAAAAAACACTCACATATATTTTAAATTAAAAAACTCTATCACAAAATATCTGAACAAAAAATCTGGTGTGTGTGGGTGCACAGCACACAACTTTTCTTTACCTTATTAACAAGGGGGGCGCCTCCCTCACCGATTTGAACGAAAATTATTTTATGTGTAGAGTTTAAACAAATTCCGTTAAAGCGAGAGAATGCGCTTCTAAAAAAAAAATGTTAAAGATTTGCCAGCATGCCTTAAAAAGCCGTTGCTAACAAAGCCTAGATTGATAGTGTTCATTCTTTGTAAACTCGAGCTAGCCACTCACTTCCGTTGTATGTGTCTGTTTACCACTCTCTCGCTGATTGGCCAGAGTCAGAGAAAGTGGAGTCGTAGAGGAAAATTTAAAACTTCGATGAGCAATTGAAAAATTTCCAAACAGTGAGCAAGAATTGAAGCATTTTGATGCATATTTTCAAGCATCCCGTCAAGCATTTCATCAATCATTTCATCAAGCATCCCATCAAGTATTTCGTCAAACCAGCCATCAATCATTTTATCAAGCATCCTATCAAGCATCTCGTCAAGCCTGCCATCAAGCATCCCGCGATTATCAAGCATATCGTCAAGCCTGCCATAAGCGAAAAAGAGCGTAAACTCACTCACTTTGTATAGCGAAAAGCTAAAGACAAATAAATAATAATAATAATAATTATTATTATTATTATTATACCAGTAGTAAAGCCCGCCTTCGGGGATACGCCCCCGTTGCTCACCTTCGGCTGGCAAATGCATAAAATTTATTCTTACTGACTGTTTGGAAATTTTCAAATTTCCCTCTCTTAAATTTTAAATTTCCCTCTCCCACTCCACTTCCTGTAACTCTAGCCAATCAGCGTCCTGATCGGCACAGACGGAAGCTAGCCGGAAGCTCTTTATATATAGTAATGAAATGATAATGATAATGATAGAGGCAAGAGAAAGTAAAAATTCAAGACAATTTATTTAAAATGAAATTAACCCTAAATGTCAATGAACTCTCAGTTAAACAGTAATTTGTTTTTTTGCTGTTACTTGTATATTTCAAACAAACACACACACACCCCTAGGAAAGAAAAAAAAAACATTTCATTTCAACCCTTTTTCTCTTCGCCCATCTTTCGTTTCCTTTATTTATTTATTTTATATGTCATCATTGGGGCCTGGCAAAGGGATCTGTACTCGTGTCTGTCCGTCTGTCTCTCTGTCTGTGTTTAGAAATGACAAATTATTTAAAAAAAAAAAAAGGGGGAAGTGTTAATTTTAAAATAATTACATACAATTTCAAAATTAGTTAGCAAAAAAATTCCGTGTCCCCTCCGTTATTTAAAATTAACTCAAAAAACAAAAAGTTTATTAATTTTGAATTGAGAGTAAAACGAAATTAGTTATATTTTGAGGTGAATGGAATAATGCAAGCGACCTCTCTTCGTTGACGTTTCGGTTCGCAAATCACAGCCTTCCTCAGGACAAAATAAATTTTACAGATTATACAGTTGATGAGATGTATAAAACTTTTTATAGATAATACTAGAAATGAATTTGTTGCCTCTTTTTTTTTTAAGTATGCATCTTGGATACAAGTAGAAATTGCATAAGGAGGCACAAATTCATTTATTATCTAAAGAAATCTTTATACATGCCATCACCTGCGACACTAATTTTGTCTTGAGGAAGACCGAAACGTCGACGAATAGAATCGAAAAAAAAAATAATAATAAAAGAAACTTTTATTTCATTCTTGGCTGCCTGAATTTCAAACTCGTCAGTTTTTTTTATTTTGCCAAAAGTCATTAGGTACACATATTGCAAACTGATGTCTCTGTACGTTGTAGTCATAATACCGAGAACCAAAGATATAGGCCTATAAAGAAAAAATAAAAATTACAAAAACAGATACACTCTAATAAGACGGCTGGCTACCCATCCAAATAATTACCTCTTTCTTAATGTTGCTTAACTTTTATAATCGAAAGAGAGTTTCTGATTTTATTATTTAATTTTTTTAATTATCATAATATAAACAATTTATATTAAATTGAATTTATAAAATAATTAAAGTGAGATATAATTAGCTCTTTAAAAAGATATTAATTAATTAGAATTTTTAAATTGTATTCTTCTTGTGAGAATATAATAAATAAAGCATTCTAGAGAAATTAATAAATAATGGTAAATATTTATTCTTTGTTTATTGTTGTGAAATTCCTAAAACATGGCGGATGACGCTTTCTCTACTTCAGCAAAAAACGAATTTATTTAACTAAATTGCAACAAATTAGGATACAAGTGTTGTATATCATTTTACTCGGAAGAAAGTGCACTTTTAGAATATATACACCACATTAAAAAAAAAACTTTTATTTGATTTTTAAAATGAATTCATTTATATAAAACTTTTAGACATTTCTTAGCACACAGCTCGTTAGAAATGGGTAGGAGAAAAAGAGAGGGGTCTTATTTATTTATTTATTATTATTATTTTTTGGAGTATATTGCACAAGACACGCACTTTTTGGGGAGGTGACCACCACCACCACCACGTGACTTTCGACGACGACGACGACGACGACTACTCACGCCATCCGTTCCACCCACCCCTCTCCACGTGTGACGTGACTAGTAACGATTGGCCAATTGGAAAACGCGACATTAATTGATGACAATTTTATTCCCTGTCGCTTAAGTATTCCCTTCTCTTTCCATTTATAGGGTGTATATAATTATTTTGACAAATTTATTTCATTTTCATAAGAATGCATTTATTTTTGTATTTAGATATATATATATAAATTTTGTTCTTCAAAAAAAAAAAAAAATAAATAAAAAAAATTGTGACAGAATGCAATAACGAATTTATTTAATACGTCTTATTTAAATTTTATGTCTATATACTTGACCGAAATTAATTAAGTGTATTACCAATTAATAATATAATTCTTATTCGTAAAAAATTAACAAAAAGTTCGAAAATTGAGTGGCCCCCGTAATTTCGTTTTTTTTAGACAGGATTTAAACAGAAAATTTGAGAATTAAAATATTTAAAGGTATTTTTAATTTACAAAATGTTTCAAATAACAAAACTTTCATCAAAATTATTGAAAGTATTTTTATTTATTTTTTAGTCGTAATATTCATATTTTTTGAGGATTCTCGGGTAAAGGATTTAGTTAAAATCATTGTTTAAAAAAAACAAAAAAAAAATGGAATGAGGTGTGTTGATTAAAATTAATTTTTATCTATATATGAATTGTATACCAAAGGAGGGCGACGCAGCTATAATTTTATGATTTTTTATAAACACCCTATAAGAGAGATAATATCAAGAAAAAGCATAGGAACGACTAAACACAAGATCAATTGCATTTTTTTCGTAGGGAAAAACGGAAAGTTGAATTAGGAAAAAAGGGAGAGGGGATGAAGGTAACGGGTGGGGGTAGGGGCAGGGGCAGGGGAGGAATAAAATGCGTGATGCAAACGCCGGGAATAAAACAAAAAAGGGAAAAAAAGTCAGCAGCAGCCTTATATTAAAACCCATAATAATAAAAGGAGGGAGGAACATCCCCTAAAAAATATAATTCCCACTATTGATTCTAATAAACACCAGAATATAATTAATATTAATATTTCGCGTTATTATTTATTAAAACAAGTGGTGTGATTAGGGCATAACATGAATATTTTCTTTTTTGGTTTCTTTCTCGTAGAGTATATATAGAGAAAGTATTGTAATCGTCCAAAAATTCGACAGACGTTTTAGTCCTCCCTGATTCCAAAAAAAAAAAAAAAACATTTTTCATGCAGCCAGATCGATGAAAATTGGTATATGCTCCTTACACTAAAATTGTAGATTTCTATCAACTTTTGGAGTAAATACGTCACTTGGAAGTAGTACTTTACCTATTAAGTTTTTTCAAAAATTTTGAAATTTTCAATTTTTATGTTATATTATGATAAAATACTCAATTTTAAAAAGTTTTTATTCTTTGAAATTTTTCCGAAAACTGAATAGTTTTTGAAATAATCACAGAAGAAAACGACATTTTTCATTAATTTTGGAAAGAAAAATCAAAACAAAATCATACAGGTGTCATTAAATAACATGTAAATATACACAAATGAATTTGTTAATCATCGGACTGCCTGGGATCCGAACCCGCGACCCTTGGTATACAAGGCAGGCGCGCTGCCATCTACGCCGAGCCCGAGAACCTAGTAAAACTTATTGGTAATGGGGTCAAAAGAAAAACAAGTTCCGCGAATTTTAATAAAATAAAATTTGCCTGTTTTTCTTTTGACTCTATTGCCATTATTTAAAGTCCGATTTGCTTTTGTTTTTACTTGCCAACTAACTATCTTTATCTTTGCTAATTTTTACTACCCTTCCCTCCATCCTTAAAAAGAAAAAATCAGTTACCCGTGAATGAATGAATTCCCAAGAGTATTGAAGCCAGAATGAGAAAGGCGATGCGCCTGAATGCTATGCATTCATGCCAACACTGCTGGCAATTTATTTGCATCGTTCAATTTTGCAGGCTCGCCAATATTTCTGCATACACATATTCCATTACGTTAAAATTTTTTTTATTCTTTTTTAACCAATAAACCCAAAATTATCAAGTGGGTAAAAATGTTTGAACAAACTTCGTATACGAGAATAGAAATGCATTAAATCAATTCCGATTTCTTTAATTTTTGATACGAAAATAGAGATTTTACTAGCCGCGGCGCCCGCTTTCGACCCCCCTGGACTACCCGCCATCTGGTGGCTTTTTCTTAATTATGAAAAAAAAATTATCATCTACTATATTCCAATCCTGTTTGATGATTTGTTTACATTCATAGAATACATAAATACAAAGAATACATAAATGGTTCCCTTGAAGGTCCTCTTTAAGCATAAAAAATTTGATTTTGAAATTCCAACGGGGAATTGCTCAAATAGAGCGTGACAGACGGACAGACAAACATTAGCGAATTATATACTTACATTTATCTGCCTGACCATATGAGATTATAAATGAAGGATTTATCAAAATTTCAAGGATCAATCAGATTCTCTTGGAGAATTCGATGAAATATACATTTTAATATAAAAACACCATTCACCAATAAATTGAAAAAATATAGATTAGTAAAACATCAATGAAGAGGTTAATTATTATAAATTTTATAAATAAAAAAAAAATTATCTTTAATTAAAATGTATTAAAATATTAAATTTATTATTATTAATAATTAAATTATTAATAATTAAAATAATAATTTTATTTATTTGTTTACATTATTGAAGAAAAAATGTTAATAATAAATAACCTCTTGTTTGAATTTGTTCCCTATTTAACTGAAAACTTAAATCAAATAAAATTCCTTCAGTTTCAATCGATGCAAGTGATTGATAAAGGATTAATTAAAGCCTAAACCTCGCCAAATAATTAAGCTGCCTGTCTACGATGCAATTTCTTTTAAAAGGGGGCTTTAAGCATTTGTAACGTCCTATAATTTAAAGAAGCTACTTATAGAAATGTTTTCTCGCAACCCGAAGCCACCTTATTTCAGGTATAGAGGTTTAGTTTCTATATTGATTCCGATTTCAAAAAGAATAATTCTTGTTATTTATTTAATCAGCTAAATGTGTGACTATGAAAGAGAAAGAGAGCGAATACTTGATAATAAATAGAACGAACGCTAAATAAGAGAGAAATAACGAATGTGACTCCCCTTTATTTTTGTTTATTTCTTTTTTATTTCATTCATCAAATTTTGAATTATAAATAGAGAGAGAGAAAAAACAAAATTTATGCTTATTCATATCTCTTTAAAATTTTATCTTTTAAAATCAACAGAAAAAAAAATATTTAGGTCACACAGAGTGTTATTTGTCTTTTAGTCGCAACATCCATCATCAAATCCGAATGAGGAGGGGCATTTCGATTATGAGATTGTTAACAGGCACGTAGCCAGGGGAGGGGAGCCAACAACCAGAGCTCTATCTTTTCGCTACGGGGCGCAAAATTTCATTTCGAAATTCCAACCCCATGACGTTCACGTAGATAAATTATTTCAATTTCTAAGAATTTGACAGATCTTGTCACTAATCCAACAGAGAGATAAATCAGGGGGTGCTTCTTGATCCTCCGACTGTATTTAAAAAGATAGTTGGGTTCTGTGCTTGTCACAGCAGTTTTTTTGTGTCGACATGTATTTAGTTTCCGACAGTACGGTACATTCGATTTTCAAGATGTAAAATTTATAAGTATGGGAAAATATTTATATTTTGTTACCATGGCAACCATTTCTCCTATCTTCCCTATGAAATACAAGAGTAAAGTGGTCTTCAGAAGATTTCAATCGCAAAATGAGAATATACATTTTAAAGAGCATCTAAAAAATAATTGATTTTTGGATTAAAAAAAAAAATCGTTGAAGCGAATTTTGAGAAAATTGAAAAAAGCTGAAAAACTGCATTAGTAAAGTACTAGTACAGAAAGCCAGCACTCTAACCCCTACACCAAGGCCCGAGGGCAATTTTTTCATTAGAAATAATTTTTTTTTTTATAAAAAAACACTCACACTTTTTTCTCATTCACACTCACATTTACACACTCATTCACACAGTCTTTTCGGCAACTTAGGCCATTTAAGACTTTTACGATATCCGTTATAGAGATTAATATACATATAAGGGGTCCAAGCATTCTTATTTAAGCCATTTAGTACCTAAATGGCTTAAATAAAATCATCGGACTGCCTGGGGTCCGAACCCGAGACGTTTGGTATACGAGGTGAGCACGCTACATTAGAAATAATTATTTTCTATTTCTAATTAAGAAAAATTAAAGCTAATTAATTATAATAATTAAATCTCTCAAATAAAAAATAATAAAAATTGTTATATAATTAACTTTTCTCCAGTTTTTTTTTTCTAAATAATGAATGATGCATTCTTATTTCTGCATAATCGAGAAGGGGCCAAAATAAATAAATATATTTTTTTCTTTGTGTTTTAGAAGCCGACTAATCGCCTTGGAGAATTGACGTCATGAATGAGCAACCTCTAATTAAACATCGCCTGAAGGGGGATATTCTCATCAAGTCAGTCACACCACATACAGCTGATCAAGTCAAAGGTCTGTATGCACATTTACGTGAGCGCCGAGTGAGATAGATTTACAATATTACAAATTGATTTTAATTTTCTCTATTTGCCCTAAATGGATAGGATGTTATTAATTCATTTCAGACTTTTAAAAAGGCGATGTGTCGCTCCCTTGTTCAAATCTGAATTGATTCCTCTATACTGGCATAGGGAGTTGTTCTTCCCATTGGGAGAATTCCTCTATCTTTCGCGGATTTGAAAGATAGAGCGTTTTTCTCTTTCTCCGGTGTTCTGTCAGTCAGTGCTGAGTTCTGGGCCTTGGTTGTTTCAGGACAGAGCGAGTTAATATTCAAGAAGTTAGGATGTTGCAAGCTTTTAGGGTTCTTTTTTTTCAGCATGCATCTTGAACAACTTCATTCTGTTTCTGTCATCCTGGGAGTTCTACAGTATTGTATTGGCCGGGCTTCCTTCCTAACTCGTGAATGAATAACAGATCGTTTTCTCCTTTGATTGAAAAAATTAATATAATTTCTTGGGAAAAATATAGTTATTTTTTTTTTTTTTTTTTTTTTTGTAATGGGTGCATAAGGTCCGAAGACCTATAATGACCAATAGTCACATGCAGCCAGGAAGAAAATAAAAACAAAAGGAGAAGCATAAAGGGGAAACTCAACTGCGGGAACTGAGAAGATGCCTGTTGAGGTTAGACTTGAAAGTCTGAAGATTGTAGGTTTTGGGGAAGATAGACGCAGGGAGCTTGTTCCAATCACGGG
This sequence comes from Euborellia annulipes, assembly GCA_023213315.1. Lineage (NCBI taxonomy): Eukaryota > Metazoa > Arthropoda > Insecta > Dermaptera > Anisolabididae > Euborellia > Euborellia annulipes. The sequence continues at coordinate 20,306 of JAKCPI010031684.1, forward strand.
AGGTCATGGGGAAAAAGGAAGAATGAAATTGTTTTGTTCTGTTAGTCGTGATCTGAACAGCATAGGGATGCTGGGAAGATGCCTCTCTTGTGTTCCGTGAATATGTTGCATTGGGTGGGATATATATATATTTATTTATATTATTTATGTACTGAAAAGACCTAAATCTGTTTGTTTATTTATTTGAGTTCCACCCCTTCCCTTTCCGGGTTTAGGGTCAAAATACATTATTTACAAATTGATTTCTTTTTTTTTTTTCAAAGTGTTGTCTTTTATTCCTCCGTTTGTAGTTCCTTTACAACTGCTTCCCACTTGATCCAGAGGTTACACATTTCACTTACTGGTCCATGTTTTAGTAATTTTCTCCAATAGTCTTGCCTTAGTAACTCGTCTGTCAGTCTTTTTTTCTTTTTCTGTCAATTTTACTCTCAGTCCTTTACATTGTAACATATGTGGCAGAGTCTCTTTTCCTTCCTTGCATAGCCTACAGTCTCTCCAACTTCCGGTCCTGCATCTCATCTTAGTCCATGCCGTCTTGTCCTGCTTTTTAATATCTGTATTATCTAGGCAATCTTCCCTGATTGGTCTGTCCTTGTAATAAACACAGAATGTTGATTTGTCTATGTCTTTCCAGTTCGTCTGTACGTCTTGGTCCTCAAATTCAACCTTGCAAGAATGTCGGTCATGATCTTCATTGTTTCTTCTTCTCTTCCTTCTTCTATCTTCTTTAGCAGCTCTGGGCGTCCCGTCTCTTACGCAATTTTCCTTAGCAGGTTCCCCCATCGAGCTGGTTGTTTGTTTCTCCACCCTCTGGTTATCTCACTGAGATGGCCATCTTCCTTGCTCCATCTTCATAATTTTGATTATATATTTGAATATTCTTCCCGTTTCCATTCTCAATATGTAATTTGGAATGCTTCTCTCTAAACAGAAAAATCTGTATGTTTATGTGGAGTCTGTTTGAAGCAAATTTCTTTTCATTTAGAGATCCATAGGGGAATGATATTTTGGGTAATTTTTTGTCTCATATTAGTATTGTAAAAAAATTATTTCTATATAAAAAAAAATAAGAATATTTAATTATTATTTTTACAGCTAAAATCTTCTACGGTAGTTACTTTGCCCAAAAACCGTAGGTATGGCAGGTAAAGTTAATGTAATCGTAAATCAAAATTGAACTGAAGCTGCCAAAATGCGTTTTGAGGTCCCCTGAATCCATTTAAGTAGTTTTTGGAATGATGTCTGTGAGTCTGTGTGTGTGAGTCTGTGTGTATGTCTGTGGTAATTTTTTTTCGTCAACGAAAACTCAAAAACTATTCATTCAATTGTTTTGAAATTTTGCACCCATAAACTAGGGGTAGAGGCCAAGAACTGAGAAGCTTTTGGTAAACATCGGAGCATTAGGGGGGCTCCAGGGGGGGGGGACAAATATTTTTTTCTTATATACCCTTAATTTTTTTATATATTCAGAAACTAGACTTCCTCCCGAGTAAAATGATATACGGTATAGTTGGGCAAAGTTGTGCGCTCGGCTTAGTCCGACCCATTATTGATATGATTACTATCCTAGATAATTCCCTATTGCTAGAACGAATAAAAAATCATGAAAAATTTTGCCTATTTTAAAAAGCTAGAAACAAAAAAAAATATTTTTATTATTCGAGATAGAATTTCGGAGTCTTCCTCAGGGCATATAATAGATTCCCTCTCTCTCTCCTACGTACGTGTCACGCTGATTCGTTCAGGCTATAAAAATTTACATATGTTAGGGATGAAAAATTATAATACTATGTAAATTTAATTACAAAAGAATGTTTTTTTTTTCTGAGAAATTAAAGAGAGAAGGTTAAAATTAGAGATAATTATGGGGAGAGTTGGCGGCTTATTAAGAAGGAATAAATTAAATGAATATCTATTTGAAGAGATTAGTGCAAAACCCCTTCACTTATTCGGCATTTCAATAGAAATAAATTTTCTTGCTGAGGCGGGAATCCCGAACCCGGGACCCCAGGCACGAGAAGCCAATGTCTTCTCCCTGAGCCACGTCTCACGGGCTATTGAGATTTTTAATTAAAAATAATTTTATCCTTTAAATCATCTAATTAATTAATTTATGAATGTGGATATATAAAAAAAAATTGCAAATATTTAATGACAAACTAAATATTCTATAATAGATCAATTTTTTTGAATCTAATTTTCATGAATTTTAAATGAAAATT
>JAKCPI010031685.1:0-49962 GCA_023213315.1 Euborellia annulipes
AAATTCTTCTAGGCGTAATTTTTTGTATTTACAAAATTGCACATTGTAACCGGCAAATTAATTATTTTAATTTAATTTTATTTCCAATTCTAAATTCCCAATTTTATTTTTTATTTTATCTAATTCATTTATTTTTCTTAAGTAGAAAATCCGTTTATTTTCTCTAAAAATTTTCTAACGTATTTTTAACGACTTTTGTATAAACCTCCGTCGCCTCATGCGAACGACACGAGCACGATTCAATTGCTTTGTGACTCTCGCCTTGTAAAGTCATATTGGTTATTCACAATATTTTTGCGTCCTGCAAAATTAATTCGACAGCCCTAGTCAATATTATTATATTTTTTTTATTACATAACCCTTATGTATTAATACTTTTTTCTGGGTAATTAATAACCCAGTTTTTTTTCTCTAATTAAAATATTTTTACGTTCTACAACTTGTTAACTGTTATCAAGGGCGGTCCCAGAGGGGGGGTCAGGGGTCGTGACCCCCCAAAATCTTTTTTTTTTTTTTAACACACACTTTTTTCCCACTCACTCTCCCATTCACACAATCTTTTCGGCAACTTAGGCCATTTAAGACTTAAACGATACTCATATTTGATTAATATATATTTATTGGGGTCCAGGCCCATTTATTTATACTATAAAAAAAAAAAAAAAAAAAAACAGTGACCCCCCCCAAAATGTAAGGCTAGGACCGCCCTTGCCTGTTATACATTTTTATCGTTATTCATATTGTTACTGTATCATTTTAAAGAAGAATTAAACCAATTACATGTTAATTAATAATTGTTAAATCAAAAATTTCGTGTTGTCATTTGGTGTGTGTGCGTGTGAACCCTTCCCCCACCATCAACCATCTTCAACGACAATTTGGCAACGGGAAACGAAAATTCATCATAGTTGGTACCCAACCTGGAGCCAGCAGAAAATCATCTATCATAAATAGCATCCAACCTGGAGCTATATCTGCATAATATTTATTATAAAGGGCACCCAATCTAGGGCAAACTTTATAAAATCTATTATAAATGGCGCCCAACGTGGGGCCAACTTCATCAAATCTATTAAAATTTAATGTTCGTGGTGAGATATATTCTAAATCTGTTGGTCCAGGTAAAGAAAGGGAGGGTTTGACCAGGAAGCAAGCCCACTAGGCTTTGAACATTATAAAACCTTTAAAACGAAAATTAAAAAAAGTACACCAGTAAGGTACTAGTACTCGAAATTTTATTTGTATAGAAGAAATAAAAAAATATTTAAAATTTGAAAGCTAGGGAAAATCCTGGGACCGCCACTGTTTAATGACTACATTCAATGTCTGAACTTATATTTTTCATCACTCTATTTTGTTATATTAGATCGTTGCAAATGAAATTCCCGGATTATACATGAATATAAATATCGATCATTTCATTTGCAACGACCTAATAATATATTTTAAAACATAATGGACTTACAATTCAAATCTGAAAAAATTTGTTTCAAATTCAATAAAAAAAACAGTGCAAATAGCAAGGTACTTCGAATAGACACGGTAGTTCCATTCTGTTCGTGAGAATTCGTTTGTTTTCGGCTCTGAGCCCCTGGCGGCTCCTTGCTATTGCGGCCCAATGGAACTATATACAATTCTTCATATTAAATCAAATATTTTTCAATTTACATTTAAATATCACTTATTTGATGTTAATTAAAGATAAATTAGATAAAATGAATGCATAAAATATATAAATATGCAGGGGTTTATGTAAAAAAAAATCGTTTAAACACAAAATAGAGCTCGATCAGAATTATTTTAATTTTAACTTTTAATCTATATAAGGCTATTAAAAAAAAAAAATAGTAATAGGGAGAATAATATAAGATAATTAATTTTCGATTCTTAATTAAATAATCAAAGGATTATATTTTTTTTTTTATTTAGTTTCTTCTAAAAACGTAAAAAAAATATATATATATATATATCGAACACCTTTACACTTTTATTCAGGCAGACGTTTCGGTAACCATAACGGTTGCCATCTTCAGTGCCAATGAAAGTTTTTCAAGGTGTCCCTGTCATACATGATAATCTTATATAGTATAGGAAGCATCAGCCTGGAGCGCTCGGCATTACTTGCCGATTACTGTTCCGGAAAACCCCCTTTTCGGTCTCTTTGTTTAAATGAATAAAATATTCCGCATGTGGTTTCTCAATGTTTTAAAAGGCAGAACATAAGTTTCTGGGTTTAACCCTTGATTAAATAAACAATAGTTTACAAATTAACTAGACCTAAAGTAATATTATATTGATTATAATATAATTCACAAAACAAAATTACATTGTAATACATTTCTACTTTTAGTTCAGAGATCTTTTAAAACATTACCTTTATATAAAATATTAAAAAAAACACATAATTCTTAAGTTTATTCATATAAATTTGTTATTTAATTATCATTTTTGGCTTAATTTTTAAATTTTCATTCTTCATTTATGGCACTGACAAAAAGGTTTCAATTTATATATTTTCCCTCAAACAGCACCTGTAATGTGAATAAAAATTAAATCAAATATTCTAGTTTGTTATTTTAATCAGATTTTTATTTTGTACATACCTGGATAAAATTTCATTAGATATCTTGTGCATTGTATTAGTAGAGAATTGGGATTTGTCAGATTCCACTTTTCGGACATTTTACAACTTAAAATTAATTTTCTTATGTTTGTTTCCTTTTAAGAGACCTAATTTAATAAAAGTTTAATTTAATAAATGCCTATTAACTCCAATTAAATAAAAAAAGTCAAAGTCAAAATACTTACGAATGAAATGACAGTTCGAGGTTATGCCACATCTTACTTATTTCCTTTTTTTACTTCTTATTACATAGTAATTGCGCTAAAATCTCATCGTTATATTGTTCAAATAATTAGTCGATAACACAAATAAGGGTGCAAAACTCTATATATGCAAAGTAAATTAAATAAATGCCAAGAAATGAATCGCACACAAATAAACGCATTGCTTTTCTATGGGCGAGTGGTGGGAGGGAGCCGCCAACCAATCAGAATCGGGTACACCAAAAACTTCGGAAATGGGACTATGGAACTACCTTGTCTATTCGAAGTACCTGTTCGTGGTGAGATATATTCTAAATCTGTGGGTCCAGGGTAAAGAAAGGGAGTGTTTGACCAGGAAGCAAGCCCACTAGGCTTTGAACATTATAAAACCTTTAAAACGAAAATTAAAAAAACCTAAAAAAAAGTACATCAGTAAGGTACTAGTACTCGGAATTTTATTTGTATAGAAGAAATAAAAAAATATTTAAAATTTGAAACATAGGGAAAATCCTGGGACCGCCACTGTTTAATGATTACATTCAATGTCTGAACTTATATTTTTCATCACTCTATTTTGTTATATTAGATCGTTGCAAATGAAATTCCCGGATTATACATGAATATAAATATCGATCATTTCATTTGCAACGACCTAATAATATATTAAAACATAATGGACTTACAATTCAAATCTGAAAAAATTTGTTTCAAATTCAATAAAAAAAACAGTGCAAATAGAAGAAGCTTTTTCCACCTAAAAGTTCAAATCCAAACGGAGCGATACTAGCGCTTACTGCAATGGCGAAAAGTGGAAGTTTGTAGTAAAACGCAAATTTTTTGGTTGGGTTGATAAATTCATGTTATGTTATTGGGTTCATAAAATCATATACGGGCGTTTAGAAATCGATTATACAGACTTATAAAAACCAACTTAATATTTTATTTTCAAAGTAGGACACATTAGGCTTCATTGTAGGACGTAGGACATTCACTGTGATTGTAGGACTGTCCTACCGAAAGTAGGACGCGTGGTAACCCTGCATAGCACCTTAGTTTCAAACTTGCATTTTAAATGTTGACTGCTTCAAATAAACTATGGTTATTTTTCAAAATTTTAATCTCATATTTGGACATTTTATACACAATATAGATTCGTAAATAAATACAAAATTTCATAAGAATTGGAAAAAAAATTTTAAATGCGTAAAAAGTTCCAAAGGGGGACCCCCTTTTGAATCGAAATTAAAACATACAAATCCATATAGGAAATTAACATTGGTCAAATGCGAAGATTAGGTGGAAAGTTTAAAACGAGTAGAAAGAGAGAAGATAATTTTGTGAGAGAGATAGAGATATATATGTTTTTTTTTTTTTTTTTTTAAACATTCACACTTTTTTCTCATTCACGCTCACACTCACACACACATTCACACAGTCTTTTCGGCAACTTAGGCCATTTAAGACTTTGACGATAACCGTTGTAATTAATATATTTATTTGGTGTTCAGGCATTTCTATTTAAGCCATCTGATATCCAAATGGCTTAAATAAAATCATCGGACTGCCTGGGTCCGACCCCGGGACGTTGGGTATAGGGGGGGGGAACGATATTTTTTTTAATTTAATAAAAAAAAAAAAATTTAAATTCCGTTACCCGGGAAACATTTCTTCAAGAAGCAAAAAAGTAAAGGGGGGTTCAACAATTTTGAGGAAAAAAGAGAAAAAATTTATTAACATCTAAAAAATAATTGATTTTTGAATTTTAATCAAAATCGTTAGAGCGAATTTTGAGAAAATCGAAAAAAACTGAAAAAGTACATCAGTAAAGTACTAGTACTTTTTGGCCGATTTTGATTAAAAGCTTATTTTGTCGGTCCCGGGGGTGTTTAACTTAAATATAAAATTTCAGCCTCATAGCTCAATTCCTTCATGCTTAAAATTGAACACCCACAGACACACAGACAGACACACACAGAGACACACAGACAGACCATGTCGCGAAAACCACTTTTTTGGATTCAGGGGACCTCAAAACGTGAAGATCCATCAAAATCTCGACATCGAATTTTTGACATGAAACCAATACTTTCTCTCTATATATATATTACATATATACATAGGTAAGAGAAAGTAAAAAACTAGACTATTATAAGGAAGGAGGGTCCTTTTAGGACCGAAACTGTGAGAATGTGCACACAACAGTTGTCTGGCAATAAAATTCCTGCATAATAAAGTAAAATACTTTGTTTTAATTACCGTGAACTCCATCGTACGGATTTAAAAGAAGTAAACCTCCAATGATATCAATTGATAATTTTCTCTTTCGTCTCCTTCTAAAATATTATAAGGAATTTTTCAATGCGGTTTTTTTTTTAAATGAATTAAATTCATAAGAGATTATTGGGACAGCTATAATTTTTTTAATGACTTATTAAAAAATTATCGTAATTAATTTTTTTATTATCAAGCAAATACAAAAAAACAATCAGTCCCAATAATCTTTAATTTTTTTTAAATTTAAAAATGTATTTATTGTTATTATTAATCACATATTAATTAAGAAATTTTTAAAATAAGCTTAGATGATTTATTTAAAAACCAACTGTCAAATTAGTTCAGCATTCTTGCAATAGATGGCAGGCTAGTCTAACAGCTGATCCCCTTTTGGCCTATATTTATATATTTTTATGCTTTTATAAATGATACATAATATATAATAACATTTATAAAGTATTTATTATTAAAAGATCAATGAAAATCATCCAAATGCATTAAATATTATTAGCTCCCATTTTGACATCTCTTGGCAAATTTTTGAATTACTTGATATTTGGGCATACTTTTTATGACACACAACGCCATCTTAGCGGGAAAAACATGCGTAACCACTTCGCTCCCGAACCCCCTTAATATTTAAAACTTGAGATTAGACATTTTTTTTTTTTTTTTTTTTTTAACATTCACACTTTTTTTAAGGCCATTGACGTTATATTACTAATATATATATTTGGGGTCCAGGCATTTCTGAAATTAGATATTAAAATATAAACCTTTCCAGGTACAAAACCACTCACTGAAGAAGATAAGCTGAAATGCTATCGAAATTATAACTTTAAGAATTAAATATAATTTAAAAAAAAAAAATTGTATTTTTATGTACTGAAAAGGCCTGAACCTCATTAATTAAAAAATTATTTCATTCATATTTGAGAAATTTTTAATAGATTGGTTTGATGTTACATCTCCTCAATTTCCACTTTTACAACAAATGATTATTATTGTTTCTAAATACTTTAAAAAATTCAATTTTGATAAGGAATTCATTAATGGACTTGTCCAGTTTTTTATTTTATTTATTAGGTATTAATATTTGGGACAGCTCTGTCTTTCAAATAACTTTAAACTACATTGTCAAACTTTGTATAATTAATTGTTTGGAATTTATTTTAGGAAAGGACAAAGAACACTCAATTTATTATTATCTCTTTAAGAACAAATATGTTCGAGCTAGCTGATCAATTGATAGGCATCTACAAAACATATGATTGTACTCAATCAACATCTATAAATCCAAACAAATATGGAAAAAAAGACAAATGACTGATTGAAAATCTTTTTGTTTAATTTATTATAATTTACTGTACTTAATTTTAAGTTACTGGTATATGGAAAGTACTAGCTTATTTTGATATCAACTGAATATCGGATTCTAACATATATGCACTATATTTATACGATATACATCATATTATTTATATATGTTTAATTTATCATTTTGTTAATAAATCTCATATATCAATACATGTTTATTCATTCCCAGGATTTCAAAAATCCCATGTGTCCTAGTGTTTGTTTGTCTTCTAATAATATAAAATTTTTTTTTACCCGTCCCGGGTTCGCTCTCGAAGCGAGAAAAATGTATTTTCTTTGAATTGGCTACTAATCATTTGAAATAAATAGGGATGGGATCTAAATGTCGAAAAATGACCTTAAACAAATTAAAAAATTAAAAAACAAAAGACTACCAATTACCAAATGTTATTATATAAAATTAATTTAGTTAGTAACTAATGTGTTTTAAATAAATTTATACTGTTCTTAATATAATAAGCCAAAAGTCAAAAGACCAATCTTTTGATCAAAAAATTTTTTCTTTGAAAAATACCTTTTTCAAAAACTAGGCCGAACGAACATTTTAACAAAAGAATTATTTTTGTTAAATTTGTTTAAGATCTTTTTCGGCATCTAAGGCCATTTAGACCCCTATTTATTTCAAATGATTGATACAAATTTATCGAGAAAAGGCCATTTGGATACCATATGGCTTAAATAGATATGCCTGAACTCACAATATATATATATTTAATTACAACGGTTATCGTCTAAAGTCTTAAATGGCCTGAGTTGCCGAAAAGACTGTGTGAATGTGTGTGTGTGAGTGTGAATGAGAAAAAAGTGTGAATGTTTAAAAAAAAATATAGAGAAAATGTGCCATTTGGGCTGCCTAACTACCGGGCTTTAGTCTCAATACTATTGCAATAGATGGTATATTTATGTATTTTTATTACAGTGACTGTTCTAAAGTTTACTATATTATGGTGAACGTTACTAATTATATAATATTTCAATAAATTTATATATTTAACTTAATTTTTTTTTAATTCAAGGAGAGTTCCCCTAGTGTTTAATGTTAATCTCAACAGTGCCGTGAACTTCAAAAGGTTGGGAAACTGGAATATCAATATTTCTATTTTCAAATCGTTTTTCATACAATTGCCAATTTAACTTGTCAGTTTAAAAAGGCGGTTTTAAAAAATAGAAGAAAGGCGGGAATCCGTCATGAAATGTCAAAAGAAAAAATTTCAAAACACAGTTGCCTTGACAACCCAATCTAAACGACCAAATATATATAATTTTTATTGAATTAAATATTACACTATCGCAAATAAAATATGGAGAAAGAAAAGGAAAATAAAAAAGAAGGAGGAGAAGAAGAAGAGGATGATGATGATGATGAACCAGAGCAAGCTCAAGAAATGCCAGAAGAAAAAGTTTTTAATCCTTATTCTGATTCGGAAAGTTCATCTCTAGATTCAAGCGAAGTTAGACGATTAGGTGAGCAATTAGATTATGAATTTTACATTAATTAATACATGATAATAAAATCAGGATGAATTAAATTAAATTAGAAAGTTTTTGTTGTCTTATGACAGCCCAATTCTGTCATTGATTACTCTTTATATTTTCTTTATAAGGATAATTTAATAATTTAATATAAATTTTATTGTAGAAGAAGCCAAAGCACTTCAAACAGAAGAAGAGCCTCCGCCTCTTTATAACGATTTTGAATTATCTCAAATGGTATTTAGATCTTTTCCTTTTTTATTTCATCATTATTATAATCTTTATATAGGCTATATATTTTTTTTTATTTAAAGGTTCGTTGGATCAAAGAAATGACGATTATCCCAGGCATAAAACCTTCCGATTGGTCAATGGATATCATTAACACTATTAAACAATTCTTTTTAAATCATGAATCCCTTATACTTTCTTTATTTTATAAAGGTCCAGATTTCCAAGCTTTAGAATCAATTCCTAATTTTAAAATAAATTATTTGATGTATTTCATGAAGATAAAGGGAACTGTTGATTTAATAACACCAAAGAATCTCCATGAGACGATGTTAATTGGAAATACACAAGACTTAATTGAAGAAACTGTTCTTGAAGTATTGATTTCGTTTATTTTTTATTATTATTAATTTTAAATAATAAAAAATTTAATTTTAGGTAATTGAAAATATATATACTCCATTGTTTATGATGAATCAAACTTGGCCGAGTCCAGTTAAAAGCGATTTCTGTTCGGATCTTCATCAATATCTATCTTTTCTTAAAGATGTTCATTTTAAAATGTTGGGTGCTAGTAGTTTATATATTCCTTTTGAATCAACAATTTATTCTCCAGACGAGGCCGAACAAGACGTAGATTTAATTAAACGATTTGAAGGTAAATCTATTTATATTAAAAATTTTAACTATTAGATTGGTGCAGGTTGGGGGGGGGTTTGGGTTCTTTATATTTAACCCAAATTTACACCATTAAATAATTGTCTAAATCCAATGTGTGCATATATCATTCGAAAGCTTATTTTATGCCCTTTCTAAATATTTGTTTAAAATTTATTATATTTATTCTTTGTAGTATTTTGACCTTTATTTGCAGTTGTCATAACGCGATTTTCGCATTATTTTTTTCTATGAGTTCAAACTTGGGCGGAATGAAGCCGAAACACCTCTGAAGTTTGGGGCAAGAAGAGCATCAACGAATCTACGGTCCAGGGGTGGTATCAAAAGTTTCGATACGGCGATCTGGACCTTGAAAATGAGCCTCATGACTGACGCCGAACAGTTATAATAAAAATAAATATTTAGAAAGGGCATAAAATAAGCTTTCGAATGACATATAAAACATTAGATTTAAACAATTATTAATGGATAAAAATTTGCATTAAATATAAAGAACCCAAAATCAACATAATATAATTTAGTGATGGAAAAGGCGCTCGAAAAGTCGACTTGATATTTTTCGATTCTCGGAATCGATTTGGAATCATTTCTGAAAGCCGACTTTTCGACTTTCAAGTCGACTTTTTAACTCGTGCTTATTTAAACATTTTATTAAATACAACACACACAAATATCGTTTTTTCAATATTCTTATAAAAGAATATTCTATATAGAAATGCACGTGATATAGCACCGAACATTAAAATAAAATATGAAAGTTGACTATCAAAATAAAACATTAAATTATTCAATTAAGAATGCCACATATGTTCACTAACCGATCTTAGAAGCATGTTGATTGGTGTGTTATGTGTAGGTTTTAAAAGAAAGATGAAAGTCAATCAATGAAAGCCTTACAAACTATATTACCATTGGATAGTAATAGTCCAAGAGCTGGCGACAAAAATGGGCAAGAGTTTTTTCTGAAGGCTAATATTTTCAGGATAGGTTGCATTTTAGTGATGGAAAGATACTTTAGAGTCAGCACTTCCAGTACCGGGGCCTTTGTCGGGAATAAGCTGGTAAAGTTGAGGGAAGATGATTTTTCGCAAATATCTCGAAAACTATGCGGTTTTCCGCAAAGATTAAACTATACAAAAATAATCGAAATTAAATTACAAACAAAAATGGTCTAGTACATAATCACGCTAAAGTGAACGGTTCGGGAGATATAGAGGGGTAAAATTTATATTTCATATGAAAGGAGACACTGAGATAGAGAAATATTTATATCTTGTTAACCATGACAACCATTATATGAATTACAAATTTCACCACTCTAAATCTCCCAAACCGTTCACTTTAGCTTGTACTAGACCATTTTTGTTTGTATTTTAATTTCAATTATTTTGGTATAGATGAATTTTTGCGGAAAACCGCAAACCGCATAGTTTTCGAGATATTTGCGAAAAACCATCTTCCCGCAACTTTACCGGCTTATTCCCGCCAAAGGCCCCGGTACTGGAAGTGCTGACCCTAGAGTATCTTTCCATCACTAAAATGCAACCTATTCTGAAATTATTAGCCTTCAGGAAACTCTTGCCCATTTTTGTCGCCAGCTCTCCGACTATAAGTCTTGTAAGAAAAAGTCCAAGTCGTCCAGTCCGTGAGAATCGATTCTAATCGACTTGAAAGAGTTTCAACTCGATTCTAAAAAGTTAATTATCTATTCTTGACTAAAGTCTGATTGTGAGTCAACTTTTCCATTCCTATTATAATTATTCAAGTTCAATTAAAAAATTCTAAATTTCCTTCTATTTTAGGAATTGTTTTATATTGGACCCGCCAAGTTAAACTTGCACTCAAGGATAAGGATCGCCCTGATATTCATCTTATGCATACTCCTATTGATGCTTATAATAGATGGATAGAGAGATGTATGAATGTTTTTTTTTTTTAATAACTTTATTCAATTTACCTATTTTTTTTTTTTCATCTTTTAAATAGATAAAAATTTAGTAAACATTAAAAGACAAATTTTATTCAAAGATATGACACCTATAAGAGAAATATTATTAGCCGTTGGATCAACAGTTATCAAGGATTTTATAAATTTAATTGATGAAATAAATGTAAGTATGTCTTAGATATTGATAATAGAAAAATAATTAATAATTTATTTTATTTTTTTTAGTTTAATATAAAAGAGGCGTCTTCTAATGTATCTTTTTTGGAATTGATGGTTATACCTTGTAAACAAATTCAAGGAGAAAGAAATGTATCTAAATTGCCAGAAATTGTTTTAAAAGTCTTAAATATATTCAAAGCCATTTTTAAACGATCTCCATACTTTAATACACCGTGAGTTACAAACAATGATTGAATTTCTTTATTTATAACAACTCTTTCGTTTATGGATTCTTATTTTTTTTGTTCTTTCGGAATTGAAGTACTTTATACTTAAGGTGCGCGTCTCGGGGTTCTGATTTTGGGAGTTTCCAGCGGCCACAATTTTGAAGCTATCGACCTCAAATTTTTTTTAAATTAAAGGTATTTAAAATATCTACAAATAATAGAAGCCCTTTTTTTGATTTTCGAAAAAAAAAAATTTTTTTTTTAGATTAATCGCATTAAATAAAAGATGTTTTAAAAAAAGGAGCTCTATAAGTTGTAGATAATTAAATTAGTAATCATTGTGTTCAAAAATAATTAATTTTCTACCCTTAATTAATTAGCTGGAAGCTCTAAAATGAAATAGAAGAAGTCCCTTATATTCCTATGGGGAACACCAACGCCATCTCTTGCCGCCTCGAGTCAATCGTGTTTTAACGGTTTTTCGAGACGCGCACCTTAATTAATTGAAAAATTTTCGAATTTGAAATTTTTCTTCCATTTATTACAGTAGAATCCCGATAATTCGTCACAGGACCGACGGTTTGGTACGAATTATCGGGAATACCAATTTTCGGGAGTACAAAATTTAAAAAAAATTAAAATATTAATGTGAAGACTGAATTGTAGAAATTCTTTTCTTTATACACAATCATCCAACTATAAAATCCACATCTTGAAATAAATTTAGTAGGAGTATGATAATGAAAATGTAAAAAATGGACTAAATTTTGCTGCAAATATTCAGGTTTTTTAATATTATAAGTGGAATTTCTCCACAGAAATTGAATGATAATCGCAGACTTGAGTATACCATTAGAAAACGGCCGCACCTAGGAAAAGTCCGAGGCCCCAAAAAGTCAGAGGTCTCGAAAAAACCGCAGCCCTCTTAAAGGCAATGGATTTTAAAACCCCGCGGCCTCTTAAAGTCAACTGACTCAAAAACTCGGCGGCCTCTTGAAACACGAATAATATTTATTATAAAAACACAATATTTATCAACCTCTAACCAATAAAAAATTAAAAAAAATTAAAAAAAAAAAAAACCCCAAAAAAAAAAAAAAAAAAAAAAAAAAAAAAAAAAAAGTATGCAACCTCGAAAAGCCCGAGGCCCCAATAAACCAGCGGCCTCGAAAAGACTGCGACCTCCCAGCCTCAAAAAGCGAGCGGCTTATTGGGAAATTCCCGATTCTCCCGACCGGCCAATCCGGCCCTGGGTCAAATAAAGTTTTGTTCAAAACTTTTGACTTTTAATGAACCTCTTGGAACTATTAATATTGTGAAAAAAACTGAGTCTCAATTAAAAAATATAGCCTATATTTACTTTTCCCTTGAGATCGGAGGGATGCGGTTTTCAAATTGAGATTATTTCATTGTTTTTATAAAAGAAAATGAAAATCTTCATTGGGTATTTTCTAGGTTTGAACCATGAAAGTTTCCATTAAAAAATATATAATATTTTTTTAAAAACAATGAAATAATAACAAGTAGAAAACCGCATGGGTGGGACTTAATATTGTCCCTCACTGTACATTAAAATTTTGATTTATATTAAACCATTCTTTATTTTTTTAGGATTCGAATGACTCTTTTGCTTCAAATGCTTAGTCATATGGTTTTGGTTCAATGCATTCAAACAGTTGATCTAAATAAAATGCTTTTTGATGGACATACACAATACGGAAAGAAAATACTTGGCTCTTGTCTTGAAACTTGTCTTAAGTATATTTCACAAATATAAAATAAGTAAAATTGTTCAATTATTAACAAAAAAAAATGTATTTTTTTTAGATATAAATTACTATTTGAAAATTGGGCTGAAGGTGAAGATTGGGATTTAGATTTAGGAGCCATATTTAATTTTCATGATGCATTTATTCAAAGATGTCAAGATCTTGTTGAAATTTGTGATGCTATGATTGTTTTCGGAAGGTATATTCGTTATTGCTTATCAAAATTAATTTAATATTAATAATTTATTTGATGCTTTTTAGAATGGATGAAACGATTGCTATCCCTAAACCAACATTTCGTTCACACCGTGGTGAGGATTTTGAAGCAATTTGTGACAGACTTGAAAATCGTTTTGAGAAAGCATTAAATGAGATTCGAGAAATCAAACATGTGATATTCAATGTGGTCGATTTTAAATGGCACACAACACTTCGAAGTTTTCGATCTCAGATAAGAGAAATTGAAGTTAGTAATGCCCATTTGCACCAACACATCTTAAATCTTAAGCTCGTCTTACATCTTACAATTGAATTTGAAATCAGGAAATCGGGTCTTAAGGTCCTTTATTTGTGCCTCCATCGCATAAATAATAACAATAAAGTATATTTATTTTAAAAAAAATATCTATTCTATATATAAATAGTTGAATAGGTAAAATACCATATTTCGCTTTTTAGGTTATGGCTCAAGGCAAGCTTAAGATCTAAGATGTGTTGGTGCAAATGGACATAAATGTTGATAATAATAAAGAAATTAAACTAACCACACATTCTTCACCCAAGACTAAATTTATAAAATACAATAATAATCTTTTTTTATAGATCATCATGGAAAATTTAATAGATGAAGTTTTTGGTTTGACAAAAAATCTAGAAGAAGCTATCCATGCCATGTTCTCTTTCAGAAACTTTTTACCAATAGCGGCATTAAAAGATATTTTCAATCAAAAAATAATATATGTAAGTTTATGACAAGTCAGGAATATGTAACAATTTTTGTGAGTATGTTTGTTGGACCAAACGTCTCCTGGCCCCCAGGAATCGAACCCGGGATATCCAGCCTATTCGGAGCTCACAAACAAATAAACATACAAAAATTGTTAAATGAATAAGTTTAGCTTAATTTTCTTTTTTTTTTTTAATTTAATGAATAATTTATCCGTTATTGATTTTACAGGTTTATCGATTGCTAGGTGAAGCATTGCACGATGTAAAGAAAGATATGATATTAGAGAAGAATGTTTATTTAACGCTTCTTCCTTGCTTTGCCGGTCGTGCACTTTTACTTTTGTTGAAAAAACGTCGAATCGAACAACTTCGTATGGTACAAAAACACGGATAAAATATTTTTACCTATATATATAATATATAGAGGGAGAAAGTATTGCGATCATATCGAAAATTCGATGTCAAGATTTTGATGGATATGTTTTGAGTTGCCCTGAGTTCAAAAAAGTGGGTCCCGCAAATTGGTCTGTCTGTGTGTAACCATTTTAAGCATAAAATAAATTGAGCTACGGAATTGAATTTTATATTTAAGTTAGGTGGGTTCCCGGACACTCAAAATAAGTTTTTGAACAAAATCGGCCAAAAAGTACTAGTACTTTACTGATTCATTTTTTCAGTTTTTTTCGAATTTCTCAAAAATGGCTCTAACGATTTTGATTAAAATTCAAAAATCAATTATTTTTTACATGCTCTTTAAAAAGTATATCAGTAAAATTTTTCATGAAAATTGTTTCAAGTACACTTTACTGATGTACTTTTTCAGTTTTTTCGGTTTTCTCAAAATTGGCTCTAACGATTTTGATTCACATTCATAAATAAACTATTTTTTAGATGCTTTTTAAAAAGTATATCAGTAAAATTTTTTGTGAAAATTGTTTAAAGTACACTTTACTGATGTATTTCAGATTTTTCATATTCATTTTTCCAGCTCTTCCTTCCATAGAGCCCATGTTAAATACCTATGGGGATTTGCATGATAATTTCGATTCAAAAGGGGGTCCCCATTGAAACTTTTTACACATTTTAAAAAATTATTTCCAATTATGAAATTTTGTATTTATTTAGGACGCAAGTTTGGAACTAAAGTGCTATGGGAAACTAAATATATATATCTCGACACAAAAAAATCTGGAGCCACCACTAACACCAGATTTTTATTAAAAGAAAATTAGAGCTACTTGGTTCAGTGAAAAGTCAAAAGTTTTTATAAAAACTTTATTTGTCTCTAGTCAACAACGTTTCGTCCAATTCAGATATGTAAAGCATAGGTCTCATTCTAAGTTACTTCCAAATATGATCTTACACCAGGAATCCTAAAATAAAACAACATTTTATGATAGTTCTAAAGAGAATGAATATTAATTTACATCCCTTTTAATTTTAGTTGCTGAAAAAATCAGAATGGCTTGGCACTTGTGTTATGGCTCAAGTCGTCGAAGAGCAATATGATCTATTAATGACACGAATCGATGAAGAAGTTTATGAATTTTATAGAAAATGGAAACTAACAGTAGATGATCACATGAGCGATGTTTTAACCAAACCTATTTTAATATGGAAAGACAATCGTATGGAAGTTAATCTCACTGGGTAAATAAAATTTTTTATTAAAATTATTTGAAATTTCAAAAAAAAAAATTGTGAAATTATTTTTTAGTGATCTTGTTTTCCAATTTCGAGAATATTATACTTGGAAAGCTTTAAAATTTGACATTCCCTTTCCTTTTGCGGCTCTTCGAGATCCAGTTCGAACAGAGACAATGGTGAAAATTTATAACAAGAGCATCACTGTTGTCCAAGATTACAATCGAATTTTAAATCGTAATTATTTTACTTTTTATCATGATGGTAAAAGAATTGATATATTTTTTTTTCCAATTTTTAGAATTAAATAATTTTGAACGTCAATTATTTTATGATAGAATCAAAGCATGTGATGCCAAACTTGCCCCAGCATTTGCAAACATGCATTGGGGCTTTGAATATTCTTCGACATTTATGTCAGAATGCTTTAATTATACATATGAGGTAAATTCTAAATTATTTCATCTTATTGATAATAGATATCAAATTTTAATTAAAACCTGTTATTTTTTCTATCTTTAATTATTTATAGAAAATATTTTATTTGCACCAAATAATAAAATTAGTCATATTACTTTCTCTTACCTATGTATATATGTAATATATATATAGAGAGAAAGTATTGCGATCATGTCAAAAATTCGATGTCGAGATTTTGATGGATATACATGTTTTGAGGTCCCCTGAGTCCAAAAATGGGTCCCGCAAATTGGTCTGTGTGTGTGTGTGTGTGTGTGTATGTGTGTCTGTGTGTGTGTGTGTGTGTGGACAGATTTTTAGCATGAAGGAGTTGAGCTAGCGGATTGAAATTTTATATTTAACTTAGGTACCTTTGAAGAATCTCAAAATAAGCTTTTGAACAAAATCGGCCAAAAAGTACTAGTACTTTACTGATGTACTTTTTCAGTTTTTTTCGATTTTCTCAAAATTCCCTCCAAGGATTTTTTTTAAAATTCATAAATGAACTATTTTTTAGATGCTCTTTAAAATGTATATTCTCATTTTGCCGTTGAAATCTTCTGAAGACCACTTTACTCTTGTTCTTCATAGGAAAGATAGAAATGGTTGCCATGGTAACGGAATTTAAATCTTTTTCTTTTTATTAGATTAAAAATCAATTATTATTTAAATTCCCATTTTTTTTTAAATTTATTTGTGTCTTTAATTGTTTCAAAGAAAACATATATGTCTCTCTCTCACTTGCAAACATTATCGCCTGTCTCTACTCTTTTTAAATTCCCTTTCCACCTTATCTTCGCATAGAAACAATGTTAATTTCCTATAGGGATTTGTATGTTAATTTCGATTCAAAAGGGGGTCCCCTTTGGAACTTTTTAGGCATTTAAAATTTTTTTTTCCAATTCTTATGAAATTTTGTATTTATTTACGAATCTATATTGTGTATAAAATGTCCAAATATGAGATTAAAATTTTGAAAAATAACCATAGTTTATTTCAAGCAGTCAACATTTAAAATGCAAGTTTGAAACTAAGGTGCTATCGGAAACTAAATATATCTCGACACAAAAAATCTGGTGTGACCAGCACAGTGCGCAACTTTCTCTTACCGAAGGGTAAGAGAAAGTTGTGTGCTGTGCGCCAGTCACACCAGATTTTTTGTGTCGAGATATATTTAGTTTCCGATAGCACCTTATTTTTCTTAATAGCTACAAGAAGTGATAAAGAACTATAAAAGAGCAAATGAAAAGGCCCTTTCTGTTTGTGAACGAATTGCCGATGCGCCTTTAATAAAGATTGAAACAGCAGCTGAATTTGATTTAGTAGAATTAAAAGAATATATTACCAAATACAGGTAAATTTTTTTTTGCATTATTAACATTAAAAATAATTAATTTTAAACTTGTAACCGTTGGCTCTAGTTGAAACATTATGCTTTAATAGGAGAATTAAATTTAAGTGCACAAGGTTTTTTGTTTCAATAATATATTAATTTGATATTAACACTTGATGCGCATTTCGACACCATATGCGTCATCTTCAGAAGCGAATTACATACTGAATGGACTAGAATCACTTTTCCACTTTTCCCAGCGGAAAAGTGATTCTAGTCCATTGAGTATGTAATTCGCTTCTGAAGATGACACATATGGTGTCAAAATGCGCATCAAGTGTTAATATCAAATTAATATATTATTGAAACAAAAAACCTTGTGCACTTAAATTTAATTCTCCTATTAAAACATTAAAAATACTTTCTTTTACGAATACGGGATGTTTAAATAATAATAAAGTGTATATAAGACCGGATTTCGGGTCTAATTTTATCAAATCTTTTTTAAACAGCTTACAAATTTATTTATTAAGAAAAACTATGAATTGAAGTTGTGGTGTGCCAAATGAACAATTGTAGGAAAAAATAAATCGCTGAGATTTTGGCAATAAATAAAAATTAATTTCGGTAAGTTTTATAATCCGAATATTTCGAATGCATTAACAGCAATCCTTCATCAGCGGCTAACTCACCCTATGAAACCCATTAGGGATCGAATCACTTTGGAAATATGTACCGGTACTCACTATATTAACAATTCGCTCTGAAAAAATCAATTTGTTATCTGGTTCCATAGTGTGAGTTAGCCGCTGACGAAGGATTGCTGTTAATGCATTGGAAATATACGGATTATAAAACTCACCGAAATTGATATTTATTTATTGCCAAAAAGTATATATTTAAAATTTGAAAAAAATAGAGCCGTTTTCGAGAACTGATAGTGTATGTAAATATAATCAAACAAGCGTACAGTGAGGGACAATATTAAGTCCCACCCATGCTTTTTCTACTTGTGATTATTTCATTGTTTTTGAAAAAATATTCTATATTTTTTAATGAAAAATTTCAGGGTTCAAGCCTAGAAAATTTCCAATATAGATTTTCATTTTCTTTTATAAAAACAATGAAATAATCACAAGTAGAAAACACGTGGGTGGGAATTAATATTGTCCCTCACTGTACATTGCTCGTTTAATAGTATAAGACAGCGTTTTCTAAAGAGTGGGTCGCGACCTGGCACCGGGTCGTAGAAAAATTTTGCTGGGTCGAGAAAACCACAAAATAGTAAAAACACAAAAAAAATTTTTTTTACATCAGTTAGGCACTAAGGATAATGGCAATGTGTGTATTTGTACTTTTTCTTATAGCTTAAAACAAACAAATAACTCGATTTTTATTAAAAAATAAAATTTGTTTTGTAAATATATTTTTTTTTTTTTATCATAAAGTGGGTCTCGAAAAATTTTAAAACCTCCTACCGGGAAACGCTGGTATAAGATAAGATATATATATATATATTCTCAACTAATCACTTTCTTTTTTTTTTTTTTTTGATAAAATGTTTAGAGTTCAAGTTCTTGGAGATTTAGAAGATCGTTATAAAACCATTGTAGCCTGCTTACAGACAGTATACCAAGCCTTTAAAGCAAATATTAAACATGTAAATATTTTTTGTAATAATTAAATTTTAATGCTGTAGAAAAAAAAATAATTTATTCTTATTTTATTAAAGATGGAAGTACAATGGTTTCTATATGTCAATAAAATGGATATGCTTTTTGAAGAAGCCATGTTATTATGTGTTAAAAATACTATGAATATTTTTCTCAAAAAATTACATGGCGAAGATAGAACTGGTCCATTGCCTCTAATTAAAATGAAGGCAAAACTAAAAAAGACGGTAAATTTATTTATTATTTAAGTTAGCAGCATTTTTTATAGGCTGATTTTTATTAACAATAACTATTTTTTAGATAATATATGAACCAACTGTTGAAGATATATCAGATTTTATACATAATTTTCATAGAACAATTGCGCATGAACTTAAAAATATTCCCAGACTTTATGAAGTAATGGAAACTGTTCCAATGGGAACGGAACCAATTCACATTTGTGTTGAGAATAATCCTGATATTGTTGATTATCAAATGCAATTAAATAAAGGTATTTTTACTAATTTTTAATTTGTTTAACTTCTTAAACAGTTAAGCCTCTTACTGGGTATACTCTTAAAATGAATTAAAATTTTTTGTTTTACATTTTTTTTCAGAGGTTTTATATTTTAAAGAACAACTTCAAATTTGGGAACTATTATGGGATCCATTCCGAGACATTTGGGAAATCGATAAAGAAGCTTTCTTAGAGAGTTATAAAAAACTCACTCCAGATCTCGATTCTTTTAATGCAGAAATTAAAAAGTAAGAATTTCTTTTCTTTTTTTTTTTGTAAGAATTCCCAAATTCTGTCGGTGCTACCAATATACGACCTCGTTTATATACTATATTCCGGAAGGCTTCCGCAACCGGGTGTATGATAAAACTTATCTTCGCATATATATATATTTTATTTGTCAAAACTTTTTTTTTTCAGATATAAAGAATTAATTTTTGATATTTATGATCAAGACACAATCATTGATGTATATTTTGTATTAATTGACGCTCTTGAACTTAAAAACGGGATCATAGATCACTGTAATATTTGGCAATATAAATTAACTTATTTACTCTGCCACTTGAATTTTGATAAAATTGATCATATTTATGATTATATTGAGATCAATTCCAAAAAGTGAGTTCAATTAGATTATATTCTATAATATTATTTATTTAATAAATATTTTTATTATTTATTTTTAGGGCGATATATATACCTAAAAACCTTCCAGAAATGCAACGTCAAATTACGTTACTTGAAAGGCTTGTAACAGAGGTTCCTGGAATTCAAGCAACATTCCCTGGAATCCAAGAAGAATTTGAAGTTTTAGGTAAAATCAAATTTTAATTATATTTAGAAGGATGAGTAAAAAGGCCAAGCAGCTATTATTATTTCTTTATTGGTATTAAACCCACAGCGACGTTTCGGTCGACTATGCGACCATCTTCATGGCTAGGGTTTAGTCAATAGTAACCCTCTTGAGTTCTTTGATAGAATATATATATATATATATATTCAATCTGACTGGCGCTGAATGTAATTGTGATAGATCGTATTGAATAAAAAATTTTACATAAATGTCTATCAAAGAACTCAAGAGGGTTACTATTGACTAAACCCTAGCCATGAAGATGGTCGCATAGTCGACCGAAACGTCGCTGTGGGTTTAATACCAATAAAGAAATAATAATAGCTGCTTGGCCTTTTTACTCATCCTTCTACATATTGATTCAGCTATTCACCTCGCTTACATTTAATTATATTTAGTATCATATCATATATATATATATATATATATAGACAAAATATTCGCTTAAGGCTGGACGAACACCGATTGAGCAAAACGCTCCTAGACAAAACGTTTTGTCTAAGAGCAAAACATTTTGCTCAATGCCAATGCACATCGAGCAAAAAACAATGTTTTGTCATTGAGCCATACACTCCAAAACTTTATTGTCCATAATTAAACTTGAAATTTGCAAAATGATGTCGAATCATGCTCAATTGCGTTTTTTGGTTTTGCTTAATCGGTATGCAGCAACAGTTTTAAGCACACAAATGTTTTGTCATTGAGCACTTTAGCTCAATCGGTGTTCGTTCAGCCTAAGGGAACGAATTGTTAGATGGTCTCTGACTTAATTTTTACAAATATTAATATAATATTTGACATAATTTCTTAAAATTTGATGAAGTTAAATAAAAATTTCAAAAATCAATCAACAAAATGTATAAAAAATTTTGAGAATGTAAAATAAAAGAAGAAAAAATAAGAAAATTATTTACTTTTGGACTTGGTCCACTTTTGCTTTGAACCACTCATATGATACTAGTGGAAACATCGTTAAAAATTATTGACCTAGGAATATACATCTGTAATATTTTGTTGACGAAACAACAATGTATTTTTTTTTTTTTTTTTTTAAACACTCACACTTTTTTCCCATTCACACTCACACACACATTCAGTCTTCTCGGCAACTTAGGCCATATAAGACTTTTTACGATAACCGTTATTATATGAATATATTTATTGGGGTCCAGGCATTCTTATTTAAGCAACAACAATGTATATTTAAGGGGGGGAGTTCCAGAGGCTAGGAATGGAGCGACGGTGTCGCTATCTCTTAGACAAATAATCGTCCCTTCAAAACGACTCATTGGAGACTCCACCCATAATATAAATAATATAATATCTAATTCAAATAAATAGCTCTCTGAAAGATATTTAATAAAATTGAATTAATTGTAAATGTTTTTTATTTCAGTATCTCAGGGCTTTCCAATACCAAAAGAAAGAAGCGACAAAATGTATAATCTCGAAGCGCGTTGGGGTGAATATTTGGATATATTAAGTGAAGCACAGAAAAATATGGCAGTAGTTAAGGTGCAATATAATATTTAACTAATATTGTATTTTGTAGACGAGACAGTCCTATTATTCAAGGCTAGCAGCTTCACTCGTCGAACCACTTGACCTGGAAGGAAAAGATAAATAAAAAAATTAAAATTAATTATTAGTTTTAATTAACAAATAACCCACCTATAGCAACGCGACAGTAAAGCTGCTAGGGAATAATAATATTTAACTTTTAATTATTTAAGCTTGTTATTATACGCATGTAATTCAACAATAAAATATAATTAATTTTATCTTAAAAAGTTTCTAAAATACCCTTTAACAATCACTAATACCTTTATCATAAAAATCTTTTAGTTTAATTTACTTTTTTTTTTTTTTCTCTCCTAGGAAAATTTCAAATCAAATCTTTTGGATGATACAGAAAGATTAAGAGTTAAAGCTAAAAGCCTTTTAGATGAATTTTACGCACATGGGCCATTTACTCCTTCCTGGAAAACTTTTGGTAAAGAATTTTTAATTTATTTATTTATTTTTACTCAAAAAATTTGACACTTGAGAAAAAAATATTCATTTACGGTTTTATTGACTACCATCAGATCTTGGTACGATTTTCGGAGCCAGAGGTATGGGGATATGGTGCGAGCCTAGGCTACTATTTAATTGTAATTAACTTCGAATTTCAAATAATTATTTTAAATAAGAAGTAACGACACTGATTTTGTAAAAGCATAAACAAAAATAAATTTAGGTGAATATATACAGGGGATAGACAAAATATATGAACAGCGGACATGAAGACAATATTTATTTATTAATAATGTGTTGAGCCCCCATTTCTTTGTAGAAATTTTTACAGGTTATTTGGAGGTACTCTAGGATGCCCAATCTAAGTTTTCGACTTCGAGGACCCGGACCCCCTGTTAAATTTGGAGGGTGGGGGTGAAAAAACCTCAAAATTTTTAGACTCGGTTTTTCGCTTATATCTCGTAAACTAAGCATATTTTGCATAGTACCATACAAAGTTGTAGACCATTAAATTTGCTAAAATTTGGATGATAAATCGAATTTGTACACCTAATATTAATCGAGATAAGGTCTATCAAAGTTTCAATTTGTTTTATATTTTGAGAAACTTTGTCTAACTTTGATCTGCCGTATCTCGGTTAATATTGGATCTACAAATTCCTTTCAACAACCAACTTTCAGCAAATTTAATGCTCTACAACTTTGTATGATACTCTGGTACACAAAATAGGCTGAGGTTTATGAGATATAAGCGAAAAACCGAAAAAGTCTAAAAATTTTGAAGTTTTTGCACCCCCCCCAACCCCAGGTTTTGTAAAAACCTGTAAAAATTTCTACAAGAAAATGGTGACTCATTACTTTATTAATAAATAAATATTGTCTCTATGTCCGGTGTTAATATTAATTTATATTATTTTGCCTATCCCCTGTATAATCTGCAATATTTCTAATTTGATCTGCCTTCTCTCAAAAAGGCTAGAAAGGGCTGAGAATCCCTCCATTAGGTTTATCTTCAAATTGAACCGAGACGTGCATGTCACAGTCTAGTATAGAAGCTTGGCTGAGGTTGAACGAATCAAGATATTTCCTCTAGTTGGAGTTGCAGATTTTGCAATGATGAGGGTTCTCGGAATCAAGACGGTTTAATTTCTATACATGAAAAATCAGTCATATTCAAAAGATATTCTTCGGTGCAGCATTATGTTCATTTGTATTGTATCTATATTTACAAGATTATAACATGGAGCAGCCAACTTGTATACAGGAATTAACCGCACAATCCTTCAACAAACTATAAATTAATTTATTTAATTTGAATCATATTCTTGATTTTAGATGCAAATAAGTATCTTAAGGATATACGAAAACAAATGAACCATTTGCGAAAAGAAGAAAACCGTTTAAGAAGAGATCTTGCTATATTTAATTTTACATTGCACACAACACGTGATTTAGATATTCTTGAAGTAGATTTAGCATTAATAGAACTTGTTTGGGAATTGACGGAGAACTGGGAGATTGCTTGGGAAAAAAATAAAAGTGCCCAATTTGCTCAAATCGATATCGATGATCTTGACGATCTGGTTAGTATGTAATAATTTTTACTTTCTCTTATCTATACATGTATGTTATTTGTTTGTCTATTTCGATGAGGTGGAAAAATCACATTTTGCCCCCTGTGTTCAAAAGAGGGGATCCCGAAAAATGGTCTGTCTGTATGAGAACAAAATATCTCAAAAATAAAGAGAGCTAGGAGGTTGAAATTTGATATTTAAGTTAAGTAGTATTAGTACTTTACTGATGTACTTTTCAGTGGCGTCATTTCAACTTTTTCTTGGGGAGGGGGCAAACATTTTTTTTCTCAGGAATGAAAGTTGGAAGAAAAATGTAGCCAGAATTTTTTCTTTAAAAATATATTTCAACAGCTGACGTTTCGGCTTTGGTCAAAGTCATCCTCGGAGCTGCTGTTGGTCTTCTATAACAGTTACATACATTTTGCATTTTGCTTACAATTTTTTTTCTTAAAATTTACTTACAAATAGGGACTCAAATTTGGCCAAAAGATATTTAATTTTGTACAGTTTATATACTCGTAGATATATTTTGAAATATTTTATTTAAGAATAATATAAAATCTTATAAAAATCAATAACTTTTTTAATTTTTTAAAATTTTCTTCAAGTCTGCCGGTCTCTATCGCAAATTGAATCGATTGGCCCGTGAATTACAAGATAAAAAATGGCCGATTGTAGAATATTCTCGAAATCGTGTTGATATTTTCCGAAGAAATTTGCCTCTGATTTTAGATCTTAAGAATCCTGCAATGCGAGTTCGGCATTGGAATAGAGTGCGAGATGCCATTGGAAAGTGAGTTATTTCAATTTATAAAACTGCGGAAGGGGAAGCGGGTGGGTTTCTTCCAGTCGGAAAAACCGCATTTAAAAGAATAAAATAATAGAGAACTCCGACCATTGTAATATTTATATTTTGTGTTCGAGTGAATAACGTGACAAGACAAAAAATAATAGGAAAAAATAAAAACTTTAGCTGAAGAATCATTCTTTCTAACAGTATATTCAAAATAAATATTCCTATTTAATCAGAGAATTAAATCATAACGTTGTCCCGACTAAACATTTTATTGAAGTTTGTTCTTATGGGTGATGACATAAAAAGTAAAATTTAGTCGTTGATGAGGTGAGAAATAATGCTTGAATATGAAAAAAATCAAACTTTTTAGCACCAAATTTATAGTCAAGTTGTCAGAATACACCATAAAATTAGAATTAAAGACTTTTACTTTCTCTTAAAGGTCTTTTCTTTATTGTAATTAATTTTCAATTTATATTATTTATATATTTTAAATTTCAGACAATTCGATGAGACATCGCCTAGTTTCACTTTGGATTTAATAGCCGAATTGAAATTAGAATTATATGCTGATGACATTGCAGAAATTTCATTAGCAGCAACAATGGAATTGCAAATTGAAAACAATCTCAAAGCAATCAAAGAATCGTGGAGGCGAAATATGATAGAAGCAATTCCCCACGGAGAAAATGGCGTTTTTCAAATCAAAGTATTTGATGAAATTTTCTCGACTTTAGAAGATCATTTGGCCCAAATAAGCACAATGAAAGGCACAAGGTAATTAATTACTATTTTCAAAAATGAAGGATACACTAAAACGCAGTACATTGCGTTTGGATACACCAAAAGATCAGATGAATAAGAAAAACGTTTTCTTATATCAAACTACTATCTATATTATGATTTATCAAATTGTCTATTAATTTATTTCATTTTCGCATTACTTTAGATTTGTTGAGCCTTTTATTAAGTATGTTGATTTCTGGGAACACACTCTTTCCGTAATCCAAGAGGTCCTTGAATTGACCATTCAAATTCAAAGAGAATTCTTTTATCTCGAGAATATCTTTTGTGGTGAAGACATTCGTTTTCAACTACCCATAGAATCTCGTGCTTTTGATCTTATTGAAGAAGAATGGGCCAATATTACAGGTATTCTAAAAGATTTTTATAATATAATTTTCAAAAATTAATTGCTTTTTTTTTAGCTGCTATGTCCCGGGATCAGAATGCCCTTCGTTGTACGCATATTCCTGGCCTTTTGGCGAGACTAAATCGAATGATGGACCGATTAGAAGCAATTCAACGCGCCTTGGAAAGATATCTTGAAACTAAAAGACATATCTTCC
This sequence comes from Euborellia annulipes, assembly GCA_023213315.1. Lineage (NCBI taxonomy): Eukaryota > Metazoa > Arthropoda > Insecta > Dermaptera > Anisolabididae > Euborellia > Euborellia annulipes. The sequence continues at coordinate 26,110 of JAKCPI010031685.1, forward strand.
CTCGATTTTATTTTATTAGTAATGATGAACTTTTAGAAATTTTGGCCCAAAGTAAAAGGCCCGAAAATATACAACCACATTTTAAGAAATTATTTGATAACATTAATAAAATTAAAATGGCTAAGGTATGGTATGGGTATTTGTTAAATGATACTATTGAATTTAGTACCAAATGGCTTAAATAAGAATGCCTGGACCCCAATATACAGTATATATATATTTGTCGTAGACAGATCGTGAAATTAGACAGTTCATGAACTGTCTAGACATTTCATGAACTGCAGCCAGATCGTGTAATGGTCAAAGAGTTACATGATCTGGCTAAAAATTTTAGACAGTTCATGAAATGCAATTGGGCCTTAGACAGATCGTGTAATGCTCGAGAATTACATGAAATGTCTAAATTTTTTAGGCAGTTCATGAACTGCCTAACAGCTGTTTTGCCGATCGTGTACTGTTTGTAAAGCAGAATTACTGAAAAGGAGACATCTCGAAAAAGTCAAATTTTATTCAAGTAGCTATTATTATTATTATCGATTTACAAAGCTTAAATTTTCCAAATCTTTCGTCCTTTATTTCACTTTGTAAATCTTAAGAGGGTTAAGGTGCGCGTCTCGGGGTTCTAATTTTGGGAGATTCCAGCGGCCACATAACCTTTGAAGGAGGCTATCTACCTCAATTTTTTTTTAATTAAAGTTATTTAAAATGTCTACAACTTATAGGAAGCCCTTTTTTTGATTTTCGAAAAAGAGTAAAATTTTTTTTTTAGATTTATTGCATTAAATTACAAACAGTACACGATCGGGCACCAATTGCATTTCATGAACTGTCTAAAATTTTTAGTCAGATCATGTAATGACCATTGCACGATCTGGCTGCAGTTCATGAAATGTCTAGACAGTTCATGAACTGTCTAATTTCATGATCTGTCTACGACATATTCATAATAACGGTTATCGTATAAAGTCTTATATGGCCTAAGTTGCCGAAAAGACTGTGTGTATGTGTGTGTGAATGGGAAAAAAGTGTGAGTGTTATAAAAAAATAATAATAATGATACTAAACTAACATTTTGGAATTCCCTGTATTTATATTTTACAAAGTTTTCCAAGGAAGTTGATTTTCTCTTGGATAAAGATAACAGGTGTTAATATAATTTTCATATATATACAGCCCTGTATAATTCAGAGCATTTCAATGACTAACATAGATTCAACTAGATCTACTTCCTCGGAAAGCTTTTTAATTGGATATCTGGTTTTCGCTAAAAACCCAGTTTATATATATATATATATATTGTAGATGTGGCTGTTGAGTTGTATCAAGGAAGTGTTTGCGAAAGCAGAGACTGGCAGCCAAATTTTTTTCTTTAAATATTTTATTCGGTCGACGTTTCTGTCTCGATATAGGGTATTTTCAGGACCCAATAAATGTCAAGGAAGTATATATATTTTGTATTAGGCAGCTATGTGTACTAATCAGGTGAGAGATCTTTCTTGAAATATGAGCATCAGTATATATAGCTGCCTAATGCAAAATATATATACTTTCTTGACACTTATTGGGTCCTGAAGATGGCCTCTATCGAGACGGAAACGTCGGCCCAATAAAATATTTAAAGAAAAAGATTTGGCTGCCAGTCTCTGCTTTCGCAATCCTTCCTTAATATCTTTATATATATATATATATTTATATATATATATATATATAATATATATTCATTTATTATTTCTAACAATTTTTTTAGAATGTTAAAAAAGGGTATACAGAAGCATTAACAATGATATCAGCAGATGAAGAAGAAGTTGATTTTCTTACTCCGATAATTCTTGAAGGCCCTGTTGAACTTTGGCTGTGTAAAATTGAAAACATGATGCGTAAAACGCTAAAGGATAGAATGAAAATTGTACGACAGGATCTTTATAAAACACAATATCAAACTCGTGATAAATGGATTAAGGTAAATTTTTTTTTTTATTTCTATTTGTCTTTTATTATAATATCAATAATATATTTAATTTTACAGGATTGGCAGGGAATGTTATGTATTACAACAAGTCAAATGTTATGGACTCTTGAATGCAATCGACATCTTTCTGAATGTACAATATTGAAAACTAAAAAACCCCTACGTCGATTACGCCATAAATTAAATAAATTTTTAAATCAATATAGTGATGCAATACGACAAAATTTAAATGCAGTAGACCGTCTTAAAGTAAGCGAGCGAGTGAAACAAATGCAAACAGATCTTAATTTTTAGAGAAGAAGAGAGAATAATTCTCTCTTTCCCGTTAATTTTACTTGTTTCTATGAATTTCCAAGGAAGTTTCATCCTGATCACCTCATAAGATTAATCCAAGAAAAGCTAACCCAAGAAAAAACAATAATTTGTATTCTCTTTTTAGGATGTTTTCATGCCGAGGCGTCGAATCGCTTTGTTAGTGAATTGAGGCAAATTTTTTAATATAATCCAAAGAATTTACTGTTGGCACTAGATCAAACATTCTTAAATTTAATTATATTATCATCTAATTATACAAAATAAATGACGCAAGATTAAATTTAAAAGAATTTTATTTTAATGTCTAAATGCGCATAAGCTAAAATAAAATCCTTTTGAAACTTAACCTTGTGTTATTTATTTTCTATAATTAGATGATAATTTAATTAAATTTTTAAAATTAGTGTGCATATGTTTTTTGGCCACCGGTGTAAGGTTTGATCAAGTTTGCGCAAAATAATCACTTGTTTCGGCGAAATAACGCCTTCATTAGAGCCACATTAACTGGAATACAATTATAATTTTATAATGATGTATTTTACAAACAAAACAGTAAATGTATGCTTAATTTGTACTGTCCTGGTTGTCCCGCCGAAACAAGTGATTTTGTTGCGCAAACCTGTAAGCCTCTATACGCTCTGAAATAAAAAAATATATATATATATATGAGAAATTATACTTGTCATCTTTTATTTAACGAATAATTTTATTATATATAGAAGTCACCTCCAGCGAGTTGATCTCTGGTCCTGGACCACCGTAGAAATTAATAGGTTTTTATTGGCCAACATACTAAAAATTTGATAAATTAAATTTTATGAGTCGGAATCAATTTTTGACACTCTATTAAAAGAAAATCTTCATATCTGATTTAAAAAAATAAACTAGTACAGTATAACCCCTTTTAACCGGCCTGATCGGAACCGAGACCCTGGTTGGAGATCCGTTTGGCCGGTTAATCCGAGGCTTCGGTGAAAAATTGATTTTCATTCATTTTCTTCACCCGTTTTTGTTTTTCTAACCCTCTCTCTAAGAGATCTCAAGGCTATGTAGTAGAGAAATATACTGGGTGGCCGGTTCATCCAAGGACAGTTGTTCCGAGGCCGGATAAGAGGGGTTGTACTGTATTTATTTTTTTGTATTTTGTAAAAAAACTTTAAATAAAAAGAATTAAAATTACTAAAAGTGTTTCTCTTAAATAATTAAATTTTTAGGTTACGGCAATGGTAACAATTGAAGTCCATGCCCGAGATGTTGTTGATACCATGTACCAAAAAGGTGTTATGGATAAGAATGCATTTGAATGGTTATCACAATTGAGATTTTATTGGATTCGTGCTACAGAAACAGTTAACATCAGACAAACTAACACTTCTTTTGATTACGGATATGAATATTTAGGGAATTCCGGCCGATTAGTTATTACTCCTCTTACTGATAGGTATAACGTTTCGTGTTTAAATATTAATCCAGTTAATTAATTAATAAACTATTTTTTTCCTAGATGTTATATAACTTTGACCACTGCTCTTCATCTTCATCGTGGTGGAAGTCCCAAAGGGCCAGCTGGAACTGGGAAAACAGAAACGGTGAAAGATTTAGGCAAAGCATTGGCTTATTATGTGATTGTGGTCAACTGTTCGGAAGGTCTTGATTACAAAAGCATTGGACGAATGTTCTCTGGATTAGCCCAGTCAGGATCCTGGGGCTGCTTTGATGAATTCAACAGAATAAATATCGAGGTATTTTTTTCTTCGCTTGGCGCTAAAACATTAGAACCAGGTCCAGTCTATGCATCCCGTTCTCAAAACGCATTTACCTGGCCTTGCTTCTATAGTTTTAGTCATTTTATAATGACGATATTTTGATTACAGTTTAAATTTTTTTCAAATTCTCATGATAAACCGGACCAAAAACACCAAAGGAAATTTCATACAAAACATTTTTCTTATTGATATCTTTCTTTAAATATTCTTTGTATCTTTTACAACACTTTGTTTGAAATCATTTTAAAATAAACTTTTAAAAAAATATTCTCCTCCTTCTATAATAGAATTTCCAGTATAAATTGGATTGCTTTTATCCCAAAAAGTAGAGTCAATTCAAGAACCAAAATTAGCTAAAATTGTTTTAAAAATCCCATGTCTCAGAATCAGTGTTCCCCTGTATTATTATTATAATAAACTAATAAGCTTAATTTCACTTAAATAGCTAAACCGTTTATTTATTGTGATTTTTAGGTACTTTCCGTGGTTGCACAACAAATTCTTTCCATTCTCAATGCTCTTGCAGCCGAAGCGATTGAATTTGTTTTTGAAGGCCAACTGATCAAATTAAAACAAACTACTGGTTTATTTATTACAATGAATCCTGGATACGCTGGAAGAACAGAGTTACCAGATAATTTAAAATCTATGTTCCGTCCAATTGCAATGGTTGTGCCCGATACAGCTATGATTGCAGAAATTATTTTATTTGCTGAAGGCTTTAAAGATACTCGAACATTAGCTAGAAAGGTATAATTTCATATGTTTCTTGGAAATAGCTGTTAATTTTCCAGCCTTATTTTAAGTCTCTTCAGGAGGCAAGCTGTTCGCATGTTTTGCCGAAAAGATGGCAGTAGGGGTCTTAAAAATTTAGCCAAAAAGCCCAAATATTACGAAAATTTGCCGACAGATGGCAGGATGGTAGGGCTATATTTAATCTCATGTATTTGTTTGATTTTCGTTGATCTTTTAATAATGAATAGTTTATAAATATTATTATATATTATATATCATTTATAACAGCATAAAATAGCCTATAAGTGATCTGATAATGCCGCTATAAGACTAGTCTGCCATCTTTTGCAAAAGTGCTGAACTATTTAATTTTTAAATAAATACGAAATTCATTTTTTACTTTGTCATCATTTTATTTAATTATTATAGGTTGGATATTAATGCTTTTTACATTTTTAGATTAAAAAAAAAAAAAAATACAATTTTTATAATAGTTTTTTTTCCCTCTCGTATTGTAATATATATATATTAATTATAATTGACCTCTTATCTGATGCCAGTGCATATTATAAAGAGTCGTTGCGAGGGATATTTCAGTTTCACTCATAAATTTAACAAGATAGACCAAATATTTTGCCCCCAAATAAATATTGTATTATATAGTAAATTTTTATTTATTTCAGGTATTTACTATGTATTCTCTTTCAATTCAACAACTTTCAAAACAACATCATTATGACTTTGGTGTTCGAGCTATGGTGACTCTTATTCGATATGCGGGTCGTAAACGTCGACAATACCCGAATTATCCTGATGAAGAAATTCTTTTACTTTCAATGAAGGTATTTTATCAACTCATTATTTTTTAAAACAAAAACTTTTATTAATCAGGATCCGAAGCAACTTTGCAGCCAGGAGATTAAATAAAAACATCTTTTATTTAATTTTTATTAATTATTAAATAGAAACTAATTTGTCTTATGCTGGACCGAAGCTAGCGGAAGATATGGTTCCGAACCCTATTCTTTTCCGAAATCTCAAAAATAAATAAATAAATAAATCGAAAGACAAATACTGTATACTGTTAAAATTCCAAATTGCATGCGCATCTTATAGACTCTTAATAGTGGAAAATCTTTCTCTATTTCCAGATTCCTGTTTTCTAGAACCAGACGCAATCTAGACGAAAATTCAAAATATTCAGTAGAAGTTAATTCCCTGCTGGGAGGACAGATCACTTATACCTCTTCTACTTTTTTCTTTTCTTACCTATGTATATATGTAATATATATAGAGAGAAAGTATTGGTTCATGTCAAAAATTCGATGTCGAGATTTTGATGGATTTCACGTTTTGGGGTTCCCTGAATCAAAAAAGTGGTTTTCGCGACATGGTCTGTCTGTGTGTGGTGGGTGGGTGGGTGGGTGGGTGTGTGTCAAATTTTAAGCATGAAGGAATTGAGCTATGAGGCTGAAATTTTATATTTAAGTTAAACACCCCCCGGGACCGGAAAAATAAGCTTTTAATCAAAATCGGCCAAAGAGTACTAGTACTTTACTGATGTACTTTTTCAGTTTTTTTCGATTTTCTCAAAATTCGCTCTAACGATTTTGATTAAAATTCAAAAATCAATTATTTTTTAGATGCTCTTTCAAATGTATATTCTCGTTTTGCCCACAAAATTGTTTGAAGCACACTTTACTCTTGTGCTTCATAGGAAAGATAGGAGAAATGGTTGCCATGGTAACAAAATATAAATATTTTCCCATACTTATAAATTTTACATCTGAATTCAAATATTCCCTACTGCCGGGAACTAAATACATGTCGACACAAAAAATCTGGTGTGACAAGCACAGTGCACAACTTTCGATTACCGAAGGTAAGAGAAAGTTGTGTGCTGTGAGTCACACCAGATTTTTTTTTTTATTTATTTATGTTCTTTTTCGACATCATTTAAACCCCGACGTATTTAACCCTCGACCTTTGGCACCAGAAAGTAATGCTCTACCTCTGAGCCATAGGTCTTCTGCTTTATTTTTTAAGAAAAATTAAAAAATTTTATTTATTTTTTTAGGATCAAAACCATTCCAAGTTAACAGCTAATGATTTACCTTTATTTAATGGAATTACTAACGATTTATTTCCTGGCCTGGCAGCACCACAAGTAGATTACGAAGAGTTAAATGACGCCATTTCAAACTCATTTATGGATATGGGCATGCAACCAATTCCAATTGCTCTGACAAAAGTAATTTAATTGTTTATACAAATTTATTTTTCGAAAATGAAATTTATTTATAAAATCTTATCCTAGGTTCTTCATCTCTATGAAACTAAAAACTGTCGCCACTCGGTGATGATTCTTGGCCAAACTGGCGCTGCTAAATCAGCAACTTGGCGTTGCCTGAGTAGAGCTCTCACATCGCTTAAAGCAGCAGGAATTGCTGGGTATTTTCCAACCTTATCTAATATATTTTATCCAATTAGTAATCCAATTTTTATTTAGTTACAATGCGGTTGAAAAATATCCTATAAATCCCAAATCAATAACAATTGGAGAACTTTACGGGGAATACAATCTAGCCACAAATGAATGGAACGATGGGGTTCTTTCTTCGATTATGCGAAAAGTGTGCGCAGATGAATCGCCTAATCAGAAATGGATTCTACTTGATGGTCCTGTGGACTCATTATGGATTGAGAATATGAACAGCGTAATGGATGATAATAAAATTTTGACACTTATTAATAGTGAAAGAATCACGATGCCCCAACAGGTGACTTTTTATTATAAAATATTATATAAAAAAAATTACACAAGCATATTAGTTAAACAGGATCCTGTTGACAATAATTAATTAATGCTTATTTTTGATATATTGTCTTTTAAATATCAATTTTATAAGAATGTTGCTTGATTGTTGAGATTACTTGTCAAGGATAGCGGTTGTAAGATTTTTTAGATAGAAAAAAAAATGTTTTGCTGTTTTTCTTTTTTTTTAAGTATTTTATTTAAAAAAAACAGCAAAACATTTTTTTTTCTATCTAAAAAATCTTACAACCGCTATCCTTGACAAGTAATCTCAACAATCAAGCAACTTCCTTATTAATTATCTTGTCATTGTTTCGTATCAACATCAATTTTATACTGTATTTTTTTTTAAATTGTTGAGTTTGATGGCTGTAGATATTCAATTAGGAGAGGACGGGAGCCTTCCCGCCAAGTAAAATAAAAAACGTTATATTCTGTCGCCGACGTTTTGAGCGCTAGTCGCACTCATCTTCAGGGCCTATAGTAACAAACTTTATTTAGTTAATTGATCATTTTACAAAATACGTTAATACAAAACACATAAACGATGCAAAATTGTACAGACATGTTATGCATGATATTTATATACTGTACCACACCACCTGTACTTATTTTTGACAATTCTGCTTGTCAAGTAGTCATTAAGAAATTTCATGTGATAATGTGTTTTGTATTAACGTATTTTGTAAAATGATCAATTAACTAAATAAAGTTTGTTACTATAGGCCCTGAAGATGAGTGCGACTAGCGCTCGAAACGTCGGCGACAGAATATAACGTTTTTTATTTTACTTGGCTGCTGCGTCCCGGGAAGACTCCCGTCCTCTCCTAATTGTATTTTTTTAGTGTGATGTGGAGGGCAAGAGCCAGGAAGGTAGCCTCTATTTAATAAAACAGACTCCTTTAAACAAAACGTTTCGGCTAAATTTCTTGCTCCATCTTCAGTTGTTCTGTTAAAGGAATCTGTTTTATTAAATAGAGGCTGTCCTCCACATCACCACTAATTGATATTCACAGCCACATCCCATCAATTTTATATTTTTTTAATTAGGTATCACTTTTAATTGAAGTGGACGATCTTAGCTATGCATCTCCAGCAACCGTTTCTCGTTGTGGGATGGTTTTTAATGATTACCGCGCCTTCGGTTGGGAACCATATGTAGAAAGTTGGCTACACTCCTATCATCCAGTTGAAGCAGGGGATATCTTTGCTGAAATGTTTGAACGATACATTGCCAAAGTGCTCTACTTCAAACGAATCAACTGTCCTGAATTAGTCGTTTGTCCTGAACTCTCATCTGTAATTGGTTTTTGTCGTTTGCTTACTTCTTTTGCTACACGAGAGAATGGAATAGACCCAACTGATCCGGATACACTTCCACTTATTTGCAAATGTTGGTTCTTTTTTTGGTAAATTGTTTTTTCAAGATCAATTTTACAGTAATTAGCTATTAATTCTCCTTAATTTCTAGTTATGTTGAAATCAATATAAATTTTCTAGCCTTGTTTGGTCCATTTGTGCTACAGTAAATGATGATGGTCGTGCAAAATTAGATACATTCATCCGTGAATTGGAAGGAATTTTTCCACTTAAAGATACCATCTTTGAATATTATATGGATCCGGTGACTCGAGTTTTTCAATTATGGGAAGAAAAACTTCCACGTGATCTTAAACTTGACCTTCAGTAAGATCATATTAATTGTTTGTAAATTTGTAGATTAATTCTTTATTTTCATTTGGTAATATTTTCTTTTAGTTTACCCTTTTATAAATTAGTAGTCCCTACAATTGATACTGTTCGGTATCAATATGTTGTAAGTGGTTTGATTAGTTGTCGATTTCCGGCATTAATTGTTGGTACAGTCGGTACAGGAAAAACTTCCCTCGCCCAAAGTTGCTTAGAAAGTCTAGATCCTGGTAAATATTATCTTCTAACGATTAATATGTCCGCAATGACAACATCAAAAAATGTCCAGGATATTATCGAATCGCGAGTTGAGAAACGTACCAAAGGAGTTTTTGTTCCGCCTGGAAGTGAGAAAATGAAATGCTGGAATTATTTAGTGATAAAATATAATATAAAAAAATTTTTTGTTTTAGAAAAAATAATGATTACGTTTATGGATGATTTTAATATGCCTGCTAAGGAATTTTATGGCGCTCAACCTCCTCTTGAATTGATACGACAATGGATTGATTATGGATATTGGTGAGTGTTTAGAGACAAGGGCGGATACAAGGGGCGAGGGGGTAAAGGGGGTAATTACCCCCCCCCCCCCGAGATTAAATTAAATACTTAAAAATTTGATTTGTATTTATATTCTGGCAAACAAGTATAGAATGCGCCTTTAAATTACCGAAATTATGAAAAAAATAGTGTGCTGTGCGACGAGTCACACCAGGTTACCCCCCCCCCCCCCCCCCGAGAAACACCTCTGGATCCGCACTTGTTTAGAGAAAGGGAAAACGCGTTATTCTAGAATTTATCTCGAACTGAACAGGATAGTCAAATAAATTAATTGGTGGGAGGGAACGGGGGGGGGGGGCAAGGGCGGTCCCAGAGGGGGGGGGGTCAAGGGAGTCGTGACCCCCCCCAAATCTTTTTTTTTTTTAACACACACTTTTTTCCCACTCACTCTCCCATTCACACAATCTTTTCGGCAACTTGGGCCATTTAAGACTTAAACGATACTCATATTTGATTAATATATATTTATTGGGGTCCAGGCCCATTTATTTATACCATAAAAAAAAAAAAACAGTGACCCCCCCCCCCCGAAAATGTAAGGCTAGGACCGCCCTTGGGGGGGGGGGTAGTTAATTAACAGACCAGACACCCGAAAAGAAAGTTTCTATTTAAAAAAAAATGTTTGTGTCGAGATATATTTAGATTCCCATAGCACCTTAGTTCGAAACTTGAATTTTAACTTGAAATAAACTATTTTTATTTTTCAAAATTTTAATCTCATTTGGATAATTTATACATAATAGAGAATCCTAAATAAATACAAAATTTCATAAGAATTGGAAAAAATTTATTAAAATGAGTAAAAAGTTCCAAAGGGGACTTGGAAGGAAGAGCCGGGGTAAAAAAAATAAAATTTCGAATTTTACTAAATTAAATTTTTTTTAAATATTTAGGTATGATCGTAAAAAACAAGAGCGCAAATACCTTAAAGAGATAATATTAGTTGCTGCGATGGGTCCCCCTGGAGGTGGACGTCAAGACATAACTCCACGTTTAATTTCTCGCTTCAATATGATAAACATGACTTTTCCTTCAAGTTCAACAATCCAACGAATTTTTGGAACAATGCTTAGTCAAAAGTTGTCTGACTTCCCTGATGAAGTGAAACTTCTCGGTCAGTTTGATAATGTTCATTTTAACTAATAGATTAAATTTAATTATAAAATTTTTTTATAGCTGCAAGAATAACCGAGACTACACTAAGTTTATACAGAGCTGTAATTGCTAAAATGCTTCCAACTCCTGCCAAGATGCATTATTTATTCAATTTAAGAGATATATCCAGGGTACGCAACAATTGTCTACTAGTTGATTAACATTTCGTTGGTTTTATAAGTAAGTTTACATATACATATAAATAGGGTTACCATATTTTTTCAAAACCAAACTGGGACTGGCAGGTATTAAATTAAATAACAATCTACTTCTTCTGTTCTCGGCTGATTATTCCCGCGGTGCGGGTTCGGCGGAATTAAATTAAATAACAATATATACAGTATATATATATATATTATATTGAGAACTCGCCTTTCTATTTACCAGTGAAGTTGGACTATTAAATTCATTCTCTTATGACTAAAGCAGTGAGGGTTCATTATTTAAAACCACTTAGTCCTGATGAAGGGAGGCGTTGAGTCCCCCGAAACGTCGACTGTATAGTGGTATTAAAATTTGGCCAGCATTTTCATTTGTCGTTCATCTATCTACACCAGGCTTTCCCAATTATCAATAACAATATCATTTATTATAATTTTTTATTGATACACTATATTAATATCTTTTAGTAATATTGATATTTGGCTATTACAAAATTAATATTACTGAATATCACAAAAATTAATAGTATTAGATCAAAATTACAGAACACAACTTTCAATTATCGAAGGTAAGGGAAAGTTGTGCGACCATCATATCAGATTTTAAGTAGCTATTTAATTAATTCTTCTCAAAATTAGAAGCTGAATTCCTGCTAGGCTTAATCCATTTTTAAAATAAAATGGCTCTTTCATCTTCTCAAACAGTAACATGTCAGAATTTGTATAGGAGTCATGTTGGCCGACAAACGAAATTGAAATACGTTTTGTGTCTGAATTATGAAGGAATACATTTTTTAGAAATTTACGTTTTCTTTAGAGAGTCTTGTTTTATTGTTGTTTGAAAGGATTAGCCGTGTCTTTTAGAAAAGACAACGTTACTAGGGAGCACCGCGTAGAGGTTCCTTCCATGCCCCCTCCCCTCCAAAAAAAAAATTATCCTCATCTTCTTTTAAAGCCGTTCGATCCATTGAGTAAATGGCCTTTTCTCTAGCAGCTTGTAGTCATTTATAATAAAAAATATTATTTTTCAAGGTATCGTCAAATAAAAAGAAACGAATTCGGGGACATTGTTTTATCTAGCGGTATTTTACTATTAGTCACAGATGCCCAAATGGTTTATAGAAAAGTTTATTAAATGAAGAGGCAAATGGCTGAGCGGAACTGAAGTTAAGTCGTTCGCGTTCAAGTTCATCTTGCAAAAAGCTCCTCATGGGGATTGAAAGGTGGGAGATAATCTCATCCTCCAGTAAAAAACACAAAAAGAGGCGACCCAAAGTGGGCTGAAATAGGAAAAAAAGCGGGTTTAGTAATTCGAGATAAAAATTGATTCGAATTAAAACACGGCTTGGCGCAAAAACTCAACCAAGTCAACGTCTCTATTGGAGCAATGGGAATATAATCTCATCCAGTTCCAGGCACCTCGGCCCTGAGTGCAGTACAGAGAACATGAAATCAATCAACAGACAAGAATGCTCAATTTCAATTCTTGAATTCATATAACGTTAGAATCTTTGCTTGCGTTATTCTTTTCTTCTAAGTAAATAAACGTCAACAACAGCACTTGGGAATTCTCGACGTTGTACTTGTTTCAATTTGATCCCCGGAAATAAATTGCAAAATGTATGTACGGTATGAGTGAGTGAGTTGAGTGGTAAATATTAATAATAATTCCTTTCTGGTCGGTATTTGGCTCGAGGATCGAAATTGTCAATTTTCTGAGATTTCATTCTATATTTTTAAGAAGATCATCTATCTGAAAATTAATTAATAAAAATTCAATCGAAATTATTTAAATGTAAAATTTTATTAAATTACAATACTTTCTCTATACGAGAAAGTAAAAACTTACTTTTCAGCAATTGCTGCTTTAATGTTGACTAGGAAAAGCATTCCATTACTGAATAAGAGCATAAATTAAGCTCTTAAAGAAAAAGGCAAATTAAGAGATTATAATAAATCAATTCAACTTTCTCCGCCGTCGCTGGCTTTTTATATATCTATTAGTATTATAAAGTTTGATGTAATTAAGCACAACTCTCGTCTTTCTATTAGTTCCTTGATAAATATATTTTATTATTATTTATTATTATGAAAATGAGTCGATTGTCCTAAAAAAAAAAAAAAAAATTGAATTAGAATTAACTCTAATGAGTTAATTATGGAAATTTTAAATTTGTTATATTTATTAATATTTACCTTTTATTTGTAAAATTTTTACTCTTCTTTCACACAAATAGTCAAATAAAAATAAACACCAAAAAAAGTTATTTTCATTTAATACAAACAAATAAAAAGTTTGTAGTAAAGGAAAATAATAAATAAAAGAGAAAAAATATTTTCTGTAAACCGAGCGGGGAGTCTGAAGAAATCGTATCAGTGAGGGTGAACGTGATTCTTTAGGATTATGAGCAAAGGAGTGAGAGGGCCAGCCTCTTTCGCAGATCCTACCTACTCTACAATCAGAAAAGACAAAGACAATAGAGAGCGTGGGTGACCCCGTCTCCACCATCAGATCAGTGGAGCCCTCGGGTCCCTAGCCTCAAAGGAATTGCAATTTACACCCTCCAGGCTATTCCTGGAGAAACTGCAACCCTTCTCTGACTCGTTTAAACTCATAGAGCCACCTCAAACCCAGCCTCAAAGATACAAAAAAATATCAGACTCCCAAATGTGTCAACAAGTGACGTCTTTTCGCAAACACACAACAAAAACACTTGAGAACTTGGGCTTCGATCTCTCAATTAGATCTGACCGCATCTCCTTATGAATCGTTTATGGAAGAAATCAACGAGTAAATCTTTCATTTCAGCTCTCTGTTTGGAAGCTAAATTAAAAACAAATCGAGGGATCCTAACAACAAAAAGATCTAGCTAAAGATTAGAGAAGGTAGACCTGAAGATCAACAACAACAACAACAACAACAACGAATCTCCAACAGAGGCCTAAAATGAAAGAGATCCACGTTGATTTCTCCACTAATTAATTTACGAGAAGAAAATGCAGTGCAGGTTCAAAAATAAATAAAAACCCATCAACATCTCGTTGGTATGGTGCATCCCACCTCCCCCCTATATTTAATTGACTAATCTGATCTGCAGTAAATTAAATCAATCGAAAAGTGAATACATTTAACTTTGTATTCTTTTAGATAGAAATCATACCTTAAATCCTGGGTACCAAGATGATGATGAGTGAAATCCCTCGAAGGCATCGGTCGATGCATGTCAGGGGGAGGAATTTTAATATGATTTTCTTTTAAAGAAATTAAATTATTTTAAATTTTGAGAATTAAAATTTTATAGAAATTTTTTAAGTGAAAGCAAATTTATGAAATTTAAATATCAAATTTTAAAAATGCAAATTTAATTAATTAAATTAAAAGACAAAAAAAATGAATTGTTGATATTTTTAGAAAAAAAAATCTAATCATATTTAGGGGCAGCTGTAAAAAAAAACATCCTAAAAAAGCTATTCTAATCCCCCTTTAAAAGCTTTGCACCATACATAAACTTACTATTGTTGTTTCTACTGGCTCGGAGCTCTCGAAATCTGCAAAAAAAAAAGATAAAACTAAATTAGAAAATTTATATATATATATATATATGCCATTTGTGAATGTGTGTTTGTGAGTATATGGACGGTACATACTCACAAGTATGTGTTACTAAAGTAAACAAATAGGAAAGAATATTCACCTGGCACGGAGTTGAAGATCACCCGAAGCCTCCTGGCTCAGCCTCTCAGCTCGACACTGGCACTACACTTCACTACACTACACTACACTGCCCTGCATTCATCTGAAAAAGAAAAGATTTATTAGACTGTTTCTCTCACTCTTATTTGGCCGTAGTCAGGATGGAGTCCTGGAGGTTTCTGTCCGACCTCGCGATTTCTTCGCTGTTTTGAGGTGATTTAGACTCCGTTTTTCTACGGTATTTAGCCACAAAGATTATACCTGACTACGGCCTGCCTCTTATCAAGTGAATGAATGATGTGAGTTTCATAAGGAAACTTTAATTTTAATTATAATAAGGTGAAGGGAAACTGATGAATTCATCAAGGAAATAAAACCCAGAGTAGACAAATTGAATATTCACCTTCCGTCAAGTTGAAGATCACACGAAGCCTCCTGGCTCAGCATCAGCTCCCAAATTGCACTGCACTTATCTGCAAAAGAAAAGATTTATTAGAAGAGTCGTCGAATTGTATTATATTTTAAATATATAGTTATATATTTTAGCCCAAATAAACTCAAATAATTGTCTCATTCCAAAGACAAGTAGGAAAGGAATTTTTGTAATTATTTCTTGAATAAAAATAAATTCAATCACCCAATTAATAAAAATGATGTCAATGTATATATATTTATGGAAAAATGGCTAAAATTATATCTAAATGCCAAAAAAAATATATATATATATTTATATATATTAGCAAATGAATGCCCAAAGGGAAATTAGGCCTATATATATATATAAACAGATATATGGAATTAAATATGGGGATTGACTTCCCCGAGACTTTCTCGTATATTCTTTTGGAATTACGTCTGGGTGTGTGTGTGAACACGATTGCTTAAAACCAAAGCAGCTAGATCGATGAAATTTGGTATATGCTCCTTACACTAAAATTGTAGATTTCTATCAACTTTTGGAGTAAATACGTCACTTGGAAGTAGTACTTTACTTAAAAAGTTTTTTCAAAAATTTTGAAATTTTCAATTTTTTTGTTATATTATGATAAAATACTCTATTTTAAAAAGTTTTTATTCTTTGACATTTTTACGAAAACTGAATAGTTTTTGAAATAATCAAAGAAGAAATAGAAAATTTTCGTTAATTTTGATAAAAAATCAAAACAAAATCATACAGGTGTCATTAAAAAAAGGGTAAATATAAACAAATTCATTTGTTGCACAAATTCATTTGTTTATGTTTACCCTTTTTTTAATGACACCTGTATGATTTTGTTTTGATTTTTTATCAAAATTAACGAAAATTTTCTATTTCTTCTTTTGATTATTTCAAAAACTATTCAGTTTTCGTAAAAATGTCAAAGAATAAAAACTTTTTAAAATAGAGTATTTTATCATAATATAACAAAAAAATTGAAAATTTCAAAATTTTTGAAATAACTTTTTAAGTAAAGTACTACTTCCAAGTGACGTATTTACTCCAAAAGTTGATAGAAATCTACAATTTTAGTGTAAGGAGCATATACCAAATTTCATCGATCTAGCTGCTTTGGTTTTTAAGCAATCGTGTTCACACACACACACACACACACACACACACACAGACATAATGCCAAAAATGGTTTTTTTGGACTCAGGGAGGTCTAAAACGTGGAGAAACATCAAAATCTCGAAGTCGAATTTTTTTACGATTACATAACTTTCTCTATACGAGAAAGTAAAAACTATAAAACCAAAAAGTGAATATTTTTAACCCTTTATCCCATTAAAATGATACTAAATAAATCAATTTAGATAGATATTAGTCTCCTTTTTGGTATGAAATGAAAAATGACATTCCTGTGTGAGTGTATCCAAATTTACAAATAAGTATTATGAATAATTATATATAATTATATTTGAATGAAATTAAATGAATTATTAATTTTAAAATAATCATAAAATTAGAAAGAACTTGAATGTGTTAAAAGGAAAAACATTCAAAGTTATGACAAGCCCATGACTTCAGTCAGGAAAAATAAATATAGATGCAATTGTCAGGGGATTTATTTAACAAATATTTTAAATTCCCTAATTAAAATTAATAGATATGCAAATCAAAGCGAATGAAAATATAAATGAAAATAAGAAAATGTCAAACCCATGTGATTGGAGTGAGAAATTTAATATTTACAATTACACTGACGTCTATTAGGACATGATAAATAAATGGGTTAATTTGAATAGAGAATAATTAATATTATTTACCTTTAAATTGATTTGAAGAAATTATAAAAATATGGAAAAATAAACATTTATTATCTTGACTTGACAGAAGACAAGGCGCGAATTTGGCAAAGGCAAAGATGAGAGATTGGAGGTGGCTAATTGAAGAAGGTGCAATTAATTCTCTACAGAAACAATCAAGTTCATTAATTTTGAAAGTTTTAAAAATTAATTTTACTTTAAAAAGGAATTGTAATAATTTTTTATTAATTATTTCTAGTTTTATTTTAATTTTTTTTTAATGATATTATAAAAAAAAATAAATATGACACATTATAAAAAAATTAAAATAAAACTAGAAATAATTAATAAAAAATTATTACAATTCCTTTTTAAAGTAAAATTAATTTTTAAAACTTTCAAAATTAATGAACTTGATTATTTCTGTAGAGAATTAATTGCACCTTCTTCAATTAGCCACCTCCAATCTCTCATCTTTGCCTTTGCCAAATTCGCGCCTTGTCTTCTGTCAAGTCAAGATAATAAATGTTTATTTTTCCATATTTTTATAATTTCTTCAAATCAATTTAAAGGTAAATAATATTAATTATTCTCTATTCAAATTAACCCATTTATTTATCATGTCCTAATAGACGTCAGTGTAATTGTAAATATTAAATTTCTCACTCCAATCACATGGATTTCACATTTTCTTATTTTCATTTATATTTTCATTCACTTTGATTTGCATATCTATTAATTTTAATTGGGGAATTTAAAATATTTGTTAAATAAATCCCCCTGACAATTGCATCTATATTTATTTTTCCTGACTGAAGTCATGGGCTTGTCATAACTTTGAATGTTTTTCCTTTTAACACATTCAAGTTCTTTCTAATTTTATGATTATTTTAAAATTAATAATTCATTTAATTTCATTCAAATATAATTATATATAATTATTAATAATACTTATTTGTAAATTTGCATACACTCACACAGGAATGTCATTTTTCATTTCATACCAAAAAAGGAGACTAAAATCTATCCAAATTGATTTATTTAGTATCATTTTATTTGGGATAAAGGTTTAAAAATATTCACTTTTTGGTTTTATAGTTTTGAATTCCATATATCTGTATATATGTATATATATATATATGGCCTAGATTTCCCTTTTGGCATTCATTTGCTAATAAATATATATAGATATAACTAAAAAGTTATATATTTATTCTTTTGGCACATAGATATCATTTTAGCCATTATTCCATAAATATATATACATTGACATCATTTTTATTAATTGGGTGATAGAATTTTGAGTGAGTAGGATAAGAATTTATTTTCATTCAAGAAATAATTACAAAAATTCCTTCCTACTTGTCTTTGGAATGAGACAATTTTTTGAGTTTATTTGGGCTAAAATATATAACTATATATTTAAAATATAATACAATTCGACGACTCTTCTAATAAATCTTTTCTTTTGCAGATAAGTGCAGTGCAATTTGGGAGCTGATGCTGAGCCAGGAGGCTTCGTGTGATCTTCAACTTGACGGAAGGTGAATATTCAATTTGTTTACTCTGGGTTTTATTTCCTTAATGAATTCATCAGTTTCCTTCACCTTATTATAATTAAAATTAAAGTTTCCTTATGAAACTCACATCATTCATTCATTTGATAAGAGGCCGTAGTCAGGTGTAATCTTTCTGGCTAAATACCGTAGAAAAACGGAGTCTAAATCACCTCAAAACAGCGAGGAAATCGCGAGGTCGGACAGAAACCTCCAGGACTCTATCCTGACTACGGCCAAATAAGAGTGAGAGAAACAGTCTAATAAATCTTTTCTTTTTCAGATGAATGCAGGGCAGTGTAGTGTAGTGTAGTGAAGTGTAGTGCCAGTGTCGAGCTGAGAGGCTGAGCCAGGAGGCTTCGGGTGATCTTCAACTCCGTGCCAGGTGAATATTCTTTCCTATTTGTTTACTTTAGTAACACATACTTGTGAGTATGTACCGTCCATATACTCACAAACACACATTCACAAATGGCATATATATATATATATATAAATTTTCTAATTTAGTTTTATCTTTTTTTTTTGCAGATTTCGAGAGCTCCGAGCCAGTAGAAACAACAATAGTAAGTTTATGTATGGTGCAAAGCTTTTTAAAGGGGGATTAGAATAGCTTTTTTAGGATGTTTTTTTTTACAGCTGCCCCTAAATATGATTAGATTTTTTTTTCTAAAAATATCAACAATTCATTTTTTTTGTCTTTTAATTTAATTAATTAAATTTGCATTTTTAAAATTTGATATTCACATTTCATAAATTTTCTTTCACTTAAAAAATTTCTATAAAATTTTAATTCTCAAAATTTAAAATAATTTAATTTCTTTAAAAGAAAATCATATTAAAATTCCTCCCCCTGACATGCATCGACCGATGCCTTCGAGGGATTTCACTCATCATCATCTTGGTACCCAGGATTTAAGGTATGATTTCTATCTAAAAGAATACAAAGTTAAATGTATTCACTTTTCGATTGATTTAATTTACTGTAGATCAGATTAGTCAATTAAATATAGGGGGGAGGTGGGATGCACCATACCAACGAGATGTTGATGGGTTTTTATTTATTTTTGAACCTGCACTGCATTTTCTTCTCGTAAATTAATTAGTGGAGAAATCAACGTGGATCTCTTTCATTTTAGGCCTCTGTTGGAGATTCGTTGTTGTTGTTGTTGGGAGCGAATTTTGAGAAAATCGAAAAAAAACTGAAAAAGTACATCAGTAAAGTACTAGTAATCTTTGGCCGATTTTGATTAAAAGCTTATTTTTCCGGTCCCGGGGGGTGTTTAACTTAAATATAAAATTTCAGCCTCATAGCTCAATTCCTTCATGTTTAAAATTGAACACACACCCACCCACCCCACCCACCCCCCCCCCCCACCCCACCCACAGACAGACCATGTCGCGAAAACCACTTTTTTGGATTCAGGGGACCTCAAAACGTGAAGATCCATCAAAATCTCGACATCGAATTTTTGACATGAATCCAATACTTTCTCTCTATATATATATTACATATATACATAGGTAAGAGAAAGTAAAAAGTGGTTTTCGCGACATGGTCTGTCTATGTGTGTGAGTGTGGACAAAATATCTCAAGAACGAAAAAAGCTAGAAGATTGACATTTTATATTTAAGTTAGGTACCCCTCTGGCACGTGACACGAAGCTTTTGAACGTAATCGGTCAAAAAGTACTAGTACTTTACTGAAGCGCTTTTTCAGTTTTTTCGATTTTCTCTAAATTCGCTTCAACGATTTTGATTAAAATTCAAAAATCAATTATTTATTAGATACTCTTTAAAATGTATATTCTGATTATGCCATTGAAATCTTTTGAACAGCACTTTACTCTTGTACTTCATAGCAAAGATAGGGGAAATGGTTGCCATGGTAACAAAATATAAATATTTTCTAATACTTATAAATTTTACATCTTGAAATTCGAAAGTACCGTAATGTCGGAAGCTAAATATATGTAAAAAAATCTGGTGTGACAAGCACAGAACTTTCGATTACCGAAGGTAAGAGAAGGTTGTGTGCTGTGCGACCAGTCACACCCGATTTTTTAACTTAGGGCCTATATTAAAATACTCTTTGAGAGTGTGTCTGTCTGTGTAATTTGCTTATTTCTTAAATTTATTACCCCATATAAAAAAAAAAACTGCAGCAGCAAAATATTTTTATTTCTCTATTAATATTTTAAATCCCATTTTAAGTATTAAGGGTTCGCCACATATCACGTAACGCCTTTTTTGACGATTTTCTAGTCCCGCCTTCCCCCTGTCAGAGTCAGTCACATATAAATCCCATCTACAAATATAATGTCAGAACTACCCCCCCTCCCCCGAATTAAATTTCTTATACAAAATTCCAAAATTCATATCATTTTACCCTTTTTTTTTTTTAATAGTATCCCTCGTGACTCAAATAATCATTCCATTTTTCCCTGTTGTGAAAATCATTCGACCTTTTTTTTTTTTTTTTAAATTTTATAAATTCAACTTTGAATTGTTGCCACACTCAGAGAAACCCCCTGTCACAATTAGTAACTTTCTGGCCAGACCTCTCCATCCCCTAACGCGTTACGTAATGTGGACAACACAACCCCTATGGCATTTATTTAAAATTTATATATTTGTTTATTTAATAAAAATTGGGAGTGGGGGGATTGGAGGTGCTAATAAAGAGAAATAAAAAAAAAATACTTTCTCTCTATATATTTCGTATATAGGTCAAGAGAAAGTAAAAAAAAAAATTTATGAAAATTTTATATACAGATAAAAGGGAAAATTTTAGAGAATATAGAACGATGATCCTTTTTACTATCGTTTGATTGGTTGAACGGATGGTTAGATTAAAGAAAAAAATATATTCTTAATTATTCAATTTTAGTTCCATGTGAATATTCTCTAGGAAATTCTAAACTCATTACAAAAAATCCGATGCGAATTGGATGCGCGGTTTCCGAGTTATAGACATTTGAATTATCAAGATTTTATTCATTTCCAATGTTTAATTATTTCTCGCTCTTGATTTGGCCAAAGGAGGGGAGGGTGGTGAGCGGCAGACTCCCCCACCCCTCCGCTCTGATTGTTGATGAGGAGAAAAAGCGCCAGGCGCCCTCCCCCTTCCTCTCTTTTCTAAGAAAAATGATTTGTCTTTTTAAAAATAATAATTTAATAGCTTTTATGTTTTTTTTTTTTTTTTGGACATTTCCAAGAATTATAAAAATTGAAAGAGAAAAAAAAAATTAATTAAGCAGAGAGTAACAGAGAATATTGCCAAATAAATGAAACGATGTAAAATCTTTGAATTCTTCATCATCACATGGTTGTTATATTTATTTGAACACAAGCGATATTTCGATCTTGTATTACTGTAGGGTAGTTAAATATCAAAGTGTAAAATTTAATTTAGATGAAATGATTTGAGTACTTCAAACAATTTTCACAAAATATTACTGATGTACTTTTTAAAAGGGCATCTAAATAATTGATTTATATGAATTTTAATCTAAAAAGTAAAAGATTTAAATTTTGTTTCCATGGCAACCATTTCACCTATCTTTCCTATGAAGAACAAGAGTAAAGTGGTCTTCAGAAGATTTTAACGGCAAAATGAGAATATACATTTTAAAGAGCATCTAAAAAATAATTGATTTTTGGATTTTAATCAAAATCTTTAGAGCGAATTTTGAGAAAATCGAAAAAAAACTGAAAAATTACATCAGTAAAGTACTAGTACTCTTTGGCCGATTTTGATTAAAAGCTTATTTTCACGCCCTAGGAGGGATAAAATTTCACCCTCCTAACTCAATTCCTTCATGCTTAAAATTGAACACACATAGGCAAGAGTAGAAAAAAAAAAAAAAAAATAGGGGGGCCGTGAGATATTTATTTGGTTTCCAACGGGGCCGCGACTCAAAAAGTACAAGCACTGAACTAAAGGTCTAAAGGGGTGGATTTTATTATTTAATATATTTATGAGAAATAAGCACTCTTTGACGGAAGACAAAATATTTTGAAATTTTATTTTTTCTCAAAGAGAATGAATTATGTTATAGTAAATATGCATTCTTTTTCGAGATTTTGATAGTTAAATCTCCAGGGTTTAGACTTCCCCGAGCTCTCGAATATTCCTTTTTGGCATTATGTCTGGGTGTGTGTGTGAACACGATTGCTTAAAAACCAAAGCAGCTAGATCGATGAAATTTGGTATATGCTCCTTACACTAAAATTGTAGATTTCTATCAACTTTTGGAGTAAATACGTCACTTGGAAGTAGTACTTTACTTAAAAAGTTTTTTCAAAAATTTTGAAATTTTCAATTTTTTTGTTATATTATGATAAAATACTCTATTTTAAAAAGCTTTTATTCTTTGACATTTTTACGAAAACTGAATAGTTTTTTGAAATAATCACAGAAGAAATAGAAAATATTCGTTAATTTTGATAAAAAAATCAAAACAGAATCATCAGGTGTCATTAAAAAGGGTAAATATACAAATTCATTTGTTTCACAAATTCATTCAGTTTTCGTAAAAATATCAAAGAATAAAAACTTTTAAAATAGAGGATTTTATCATAATATAACAAAAAAATTGAAAATTTCAAAATTTTTGAAAAAACTTTTTAAGTAAAGTACTACTTCCAAGTGACGTATTTACCCAAAAGTTGATAGAAATCTACAATTTTAGTGTAAGGAGCATATACCAAATTTCATCGATCTAGCTGCTTTGGTTTTTAAGCAATCGTGTTACACACACACACACACACACACACACACACACAGACATAATGCCAAAAAGGTTTTGGACTCAGGGAGGTCTAAATCGTGGAGAAACATCAAAATCTCGAAGTCGAATGAATTTTTTACGATAAATATCATAACTTTCTCTATACGAGAAAGTAAAAAAGTTTCGAATAAAATTTTCTAAAAGCATAAAAAGATGAAATCAATCAATTTGGCTATAATTTCAAATGCTGGGGGAGCATCAATTTGCTTTTTCTAATTCGATCGGCGCCCAGAGTGCAGCCAGGGAGCCTCGCTTCACTCTTGTCTAGGCTTTTCTTCTCGCGCAGATTCGCTTTTCAAAAACTCGCTATATCTCTCTTATTTTTCGTTGGATTTGTGGAAAAATGCAAAACTGGTCTTTTCAATCAATTATAAAGCTATAGACATTTTTTTATTTAACTACGCCCACATAAAATGGG
>JAKCPI010031686.1:0-25632 GCA_023213315.1 Euborellia annulipes
TATAATAATGATAATAATTGAAAATTATAATAATAAGTTGCTAGAAAAGAGTATCAAATAAGCCCATTATATATCAATATAATTAATTAAAAGTTGCCCACGGGGCGTGGTGTAGAGGTTAGCGTGCTAACCTCATATACCAAACGTCGCGGGTTCGACTCCAGGCAGTCCGATGATTTTATTTAAGCCATCTGGATACCAGATGGCTTAAATAAAAATGCCTGGACCCTAATATATATAAATTCATAAATAACGGTTATCGTAAATGTCTTATATGGCCTGAGCTGCCGAAAAGACAGTGTGAATGTGTGTGTGAGTGTGAGTGTGAATGAGAAAAAAATTGTGAATGTTTTAAAAAAAAAAAAAAAAAAAAAAAAATTAAAAGTTATCCTTTTTTTTTCCCGTTTAGCCGGTGGCCATTGGAAATTTGTCCTTGTCTAATAAAATTTTGAATTAATTTTAGTCATTTAGGACATCCACTCACTAATGGCATATTATGATAACAATATTTTTTAATAATAAAAATTAAAATTTATGAAATATATTTTTTTAATATTCTGTGTTTAATAACGTTGATGATAGTAGTGTTATAGGCTATTATAAATTCAAAGAAAAAATAATGACATAATAAATATATGTAGCGGTATATAGGCGAAAAAGCAAAAATATTTTTTTATTATTTAGAAATCATGTTAATAATTCTCTGAAATTAATTTTATACTCCAATTGACGTAATTACAAATTTTGGAGTTCACTTCTTGTATTTGTATGTATCAACGATTCCAAAAATTATTTTTTATTGCAATTTATCAGGTTTATATTTTTAACCATAAATTAAACAAAATGAGAATATACATTTTAAAGAGCATCTAAAAAATAGTTGATTTATGAATTAAAAAAAAATCCTTGGAGCGAATTTTGAGAAAATTGAAAAAAACTGAAAAAGTACATCAGTAAAGTATTAGTACTTTTTGGCCGATTTTGTTCAAAAGCTTATTTTGAGTGTCTGGGAGGGTACCTAAGTTAAATATAAAATTTCAATCCGGTAGCTCAATTCCTTCATGCTAAAAATCGTTACACACACACAGACACACAGACCAATTTTCGGGACCCACTTTTTTTGGACTCTGGGGATCTTAAAACATGTATATCCATCAAAATCTCGACATCGAATTTTTGACATGATCGCAATACTTTCTCTCTCTATATATTTCATATATAGGGTAAGAGAAAGTAAAACTAGTGTTTGGTCAGATCGTTGCCTGCATTTCCCTCTCCCCATTCTCCATTCATTGATTTGTTTGTCCCTCCCAAAATATGTTATCTTTTAAGGATTTACTTCATTTTGTGAATAGTTTTTTGGGTGTATCCGGCAGTGAATAATAATCTTCAATAAAAATTCTAACTCAACCCACTAATAATCTACTACTCAATACTAATAATCTTCAATACAAATTTGAAAATAGGAATATGATGCAGTAACTTGCTTTCTGCCATGAAAAATCTAACCTGGTGTTTACTAATTTTTTTCAAATCCCCATTTTTTTTTTTAATTATTTTTTTCTTTCTAAGATTATTAGTATTAGTGTTACTAAGTTGTTTTCGAAGTGAACTAAGTCCAGGCATTTATCATTTACAGTTTAACACCATTAACAACAAGAGAAAGCAAATCCATCATTTATTTTAGAGAAGTCTCAAGCAACCATGAGCTATTGAGTTTCCCAAGTGTCTTCCACCACCCTTTAAGGCCCACTGTATGTATTAAGGTGATTTTTTTTTTACTTACGGAAATGGTGAGGATTTCAATTTCCAATAATGCGAATCTCCGTCCGATGCAGGAACGTGGTCCAAAACCAAACGGTTGATACGCGAATGGATTCACTTCTTTGGCATTTGGGAATTCCGAGGGGGTAGTCTTGGTCACTAGCCAACGTTCTGGGAGGAAACGTTCTGGTTCCGGGAAATGCTCCTCCAGGAGACTAACCTTCCGGTGACCCATCACAACATTCGTCTATGGAAGAAAAAAATATTATTGAGTAGCGTATCGATAATTTTTTTATTATTTATCATTCGACTATTAAAAAGTTTAATAGGTTTAAAAAAAAAAAAACACGTTTATTGTTTGTTTTATAAGTGTTTTTAATAAAAATTAACAAATTAAGATAATAACACTCACTCAGGACTGTATAAGCGTCAGAACACTTTTTTCCCAGGAGGGGCCAATTTTTTTTAAAGCAAATAAGGATAAAATAAAATAACATTTTTTTTATATCTTCGTAAATGAACCTTAGCCTCCACACCTTCATATAAAAAATATAACAATACAGTAGAGAGAATCTTAATTTTTTTTACAGAAAAATATTTAATTTTTAAAATGAATATTTCCAAGACCAGGAATTTATTTATGAATGTAATCGATGGAATTAGAAAGTTGCTCGAGAAGTTACGATTATGGTCCCTGACCCTGCGCTTAAGATAATGCAAAAATTAAGATAGAAATATTTATTTTTACCCTTTTTGTTTTATAATTTCCGCAATGTAAATGTTTTTGAATTATTTATAGCTTTGATTAGAACGCCTAATTTTAATAAAGATACACATTTAATCACTACTCCATGGATATTGTTTCATCTGTTTTTATTAGTGGAATTAATTGCAAATATCCAATCGGAAACCACAAAACTATTATTCGCCTAAATTTGACCTTAATTAATTTTCAATTAGTAGTTCATAATTAATAATTAAGTACATTAAATACCACTATAATATGAGATGCAGATCAGAATAGCGGATTAAATTCCAAACATTGAAATTTTCTTTATTGTTAGACGGAAATTACTTTATGGCAGGTCCTCACTTACTTTACTAATCCCATTAAATTTTGACTTATCTTGCTTTACGATTCTGAATCCAAAGGTCTGGTCACAACTGAGGAATTTCTGCTTATTGGTGAGAGAGAGAGAGAGTGAGAGAGGGAAAGGGGGAGGTTAAAACCTCAGCTCATCACTAATACCAGCTACATTAACACAATTAGCTACGATTATCTAATGTTGTTTAATTGCAATGATTGGAGAGAATCCTTTGAAATCCCATATCACTTACGGATTTAATCATTTATTTAGATGAGCTTTAAAAACGTGAGCAATTCATTTTTTCTCATTTGGGAAAAATAATATTTTCGTTTGTCAACCATGAATATATTAATAAATTTAATAATTAATATTCAAAATATGCACCTAAAAATGACGAATGACCCAATTTGTTCAATAATAATCTCACTCATCAGAGGAGAGTAAATGCAAACAAAAAACAAAAAAATTTTGTAATATTCATTAAATTCATTAAATATACTCAGAAAAGAATGTATTCATTTAATCTTCTTCTGTCCTAGCCCCATTCTCGCGATGAGGGGTCTGCGGAACTCACTCTTTTCCCTCCAACCCTATCATGCCTTTTTGCGACCGGAAGAAATAGGACAGGCCGGCCCGTCGTACGGTCTGACGCCTGTTGAAAAGAGGAAAGAAGAGACAGACATTCAAATAATTGGACTGCCTGTCCCAGCTCGGTCAGCTCGTGGTCGCCATCCACGTACCCACAAGATGTGGGCCCCTGAGCGAATGTATTAATTTAATAAGAACTTGAAATACTCAACCAATTTTTACTTTCGCTTATCTCTATATACTCTATGTTAATTTATAGAGTGAGAAAGTATTGGATTCAAGTAAAAAATTCGATTGGGGGTTCAGGCATTTTTATATAAGCCATTTGGTATCCAAATAGCTTAAATAAAATCATCGGACTGCTTGGGATCCGAACCTGCGACCCTCGGTATAGAAGGCAGGCGCGCTACCAACTCATATTTATAAATTTTACGTCTTGAATTCTAATATATCGGTGGAAACTAAATATATGTGGACACAAAAAATCTGGTGTGACAAGCACAGTTGTGTTCTGTGCTTGTCACACCAGATCTTTATAATTAAAATATAACTTTATATATTAAATTTTAAATAATTATCGGAATTTCGGATGGTGTAGCGGATAATGTAGCAAATTCATTAATAGTAGGGATAAAAAGATTTTTTTATTTTTTGTCATTTACCCAATGTTCATAGAAATTTTATTCTCTAGATTAAATTCATAAAATAATAATGCTTTTTCAGCAAAATAATGTTTAATATCAAAATAAAAATAGAGAAAAAATCCGGCATTATTGCTGTTTTATTATCAATTTCAGGCTCTATTTCCCAAATAAAAATACCCTTTGAGATTATCATCTGATTAAATTTCACTAATCTAACAGGAAAACGAAATTATCTCTCCATATAATCGATTAAATGCATGTAAACGAGAATTTTTTTTTTTTTTTTTTATATATTTTTAATTTTATTTATTCATGGCTTGAATATTATATACAATAGAGGATTTGATTACATCCGAGCAATTATTTTCATTGTGAGAGCTTTCAATTATGACTCTTTTTCACATGAATAGTTTATTATTCTAAAAATGTCATTTTTGATCTTTTTTTTCTAACTAAATACATATAATTTGATTTATTCGCTTGTCTGTCTGTCAGTCTCTATTGTAAGAGTTCAATCTGTTTTATTTATCATTTATTAAAAATATAATAAAAAAAATATTGAATTAAAATTTAATTTAGAAATCTACCTTTTGAATGCCTGCCAGTCTCTCTATTATTATTATTATTATTATTATTAACAAAAAAAAAACTTCAATTAAAAATTAAATAAAAATAAATAAAAAGTTAATTTAAATTATTATGCCTCAGGGTTTGCAAGAACTCAGGATTAAAAAAAAAAAAAAAAAAAAAAATATTATAATAATTTATTAGTTTCGTTTGAATCAAATTTGTTTAAAAAAAAAAGACTATTATTATTTCTTAATCTGATAATGAGCCAGGGAAGCGGAGCCAGAGAGGGAAATTTAAAACTAAAATTTTGCAAATGCTCTCCGAAGGCGTAAATAAATAATCTGATAGATTTTTTTTGACTCTCATCTAAGTATTTAATGAGTGAAAATAGCGGGAAAATTTGAATCTAACTTCACAGTAATGCCGATAGATGGCGCTGACGTCGCTATATATTAAAAAGGCAAGTAACGGACATGACACTTGGTTCACTTGAGTCGGAGCAAGTGCACAGTACTTGATAATGGCCGCAGAATAAGCAGTCGAAACGTTGTACAGTACGGTATTTATATATTTTTAATAAATATTTAATACAAAAATGTCTATAATTAAAAATTCTCCTAATAATAATATTTCAAACCACAAAAGCTTTAATAAACATATTTAATATGGGTCAATAAGCCTGGATTCTTAACATATCCGAAAGCATCCCTTCAAAATCAAATTTCCGTTTTCCTATTAAATATAATTAAATAATATAAAGGCAGTGGCGTCATTCTAACTTTTTCTTGGGGGAGGGGGGACAAACATTTTTTTTCTTAAAATTTACTTACTAATAGGCAAAAGATATTTAATTTAATTAATTCTTTAATTTTATACAGTTTATATAGTCCTAGATATATTTTGTAATATTTTATTTAAAATAATATAAAATTTTATAAAAATCAGAGCCCTTGGGTAGGGGGGGAATGTTCCCTGCCCCCCCCCCCCCCAATGACGCCACTGTATAAAGGTGCGCTACACGTCCTGATTTGTTAAGGGTTAGTGGTTGGATGGTTCGCCCCACCTGGCTGCCAACTTGTCAGACCTGACATTTATTTCAAATGATTTGTAGTCAAATCAAATGAATGAAATAAATTTTTCTTGCTTGGGACGGGAAGCGAACCCAGGACCCCGGCGCGGGAGGCTAGTCTCTTCTCTCTGAGCCAAGGGTCAAGGGCCATCATTACATTAGCTAATTAAAATAAAAATGTCATACTCAAAGGACTATTAAGAATTCCTGGTCCAGACATTCATTTTCGTATAAATTATGAGTTTTCAAAACCTTCAGGCAGCAACTTAATTAATTAATTTCTGGATCAATTAAAAAAATCTCCAAATGAAATATGGTCAAAGTACAAATTGAATTTATGTATTCATTATATCTTATTAATTAATTGAATAGCATAAACATATATTTCTGACAAAACTTCATTATATTATACCCGATATTCCGCACTAGTTATATTCAAAGTTCCTTTAATAACGCCATATCTCGTTGATAATTTACTTTATCTCTTTACCCATTACCCTTTATTAGGATTATATAGTTTATTACATATTTACTAGCTGCGTTTTATTAATGAAAATAATTTAAAATTCAAAATACTATTGTATATCACAGCAAATTCGTATGCTTTTAAAAAAAAAATTTGAAGTCTTCGGCATCGGAAGATATTTAGAACTTCGTTTTTTTTTTTAAATCGATTTATAGGAAATATAATTTAAATAAATTTTCAACGTTCAGGATGGGAAGTGAACTGCTATGACTCTTGAAACTGGGCGTAGCCAGGGGGAGGCAGGGGGGGCTGATGTCCCCCTGGCTTGCCCTAAAAATTGAAAAAAAAACAAACAAATATATATTTTTCCAATTGGGAATCATTTTTTTAACGCCCCAATCCACTACATTAATTTAATTTTTTTTTTTTTTTTTATTTAAATAAATAATTAATAATCTATGTATATATTAATCACAACCCCCCCCTCTTGCCCTAACGAGGGGTTGCCCCCCCCTAACAAGATGTCTGGCTACGCCCATGAGAATAGACATCGTTATCCGAGGGCAAATTTGAAGTTATTCGCATAAATATAAAAGTATTCGTTTTAATGACAATTCATTTTTTGCTGCTGACTATTGTACAATATATATAATATATATACAATATATATATATAGCATCATAATTGATATTTTTTAATTATTTTTCATTTTTAAAGAGTAAAGTTGAAAAAATTTCTGAAATGAGTTTCAAAAAAAGAAAAAGAATTTCGAACCTAAAAGGTTGAACTGTTACCCTGGACCATTTCATTCCCTATTTAACAAGATGGCTTATTCTGATACCAGGTATATCTGAGAGATCCAATCTCTCTTTCGATTTATTCCAGAATGACCATGCAATTTTGCCAGCAAATCGATAAGTAGATTGAAGATCATTTATCGTGATAGCTTATTCCCAAAAAAGGTACGACCAAAACAAAACACTACATCTTTTGTAATTAAACTTGCCGACGTCATTGAAGGGGTGGGGGGAGGTTAGGTTGGCCAACATCCACATCTACACACGTGAAATAAATCATGGCTTGCTTGTAACTCTGCACGGGGCTCGTTTATTATCGAATAAAAGACACTCACTTGGCGGTGGCTGCAATAAATTCATCCCCCAAAAGAGGGGGTGGGGGGTAAAAAGCTATAGGGCAGTCGGCCATGTCAACATGTGCTCGCTTCCGATTGGATAAAGCCAGCGACCTGCTTGCCATCTAGCGGCGGTTTAAATGGACTTTAATAAGTGTCGCCTGGTCATGATTGACCGCATCAGTAGCAATATTTCAAAAAAAATATTAACCCAACCCCATCTCCGCTCCTAAGACCGTAAATCTATAAACGTGAGCAAAATATCCGTTAGACAATTTGCTATCAAAAGACAATAAATGTTTTAATATCGAAAAGTACTTACATCATAAAAGTATTTTAATTAAGATTAGAGCCCATAAACATATGAATCAACATTCAGAAAACGCATTTCAAATTCATTAAATAGGTTTAGGAGGGTAGATTGCCTGAACGACCATAAACACGAAAACAGCGATCTTAAAACTACCTTGATGAATTAATCAGAGGCAGGAGAGTTTGAAATTTATTCTCTCACAAATTTATTATTATTAGAGATGGGAATTTAAATGGGAGTCCTAAAGAGGAAAAAAAAAACCTTGTTATAATTGGAATATGAGCTTTAACTAACTTGTATATTCTCTAACGTCTCTTCTTTAATTAATATTTTAAAAATTTAATTAGATTTTCTCTCGATACAATTTTAGCAATAAGTTGCCTATTCGATCCTGAATTTATTGTTAGGCTTGGCCAAAGAACAAGCAACAATCGCCAGTATCGTTGATCCCAATGCTGTTTCAATTTAATTGGTTACCAATCAATTGAAATAAATAGGGAAGGGGTCTAAATGCCACCCAATGCCGAAAAAGAACTTAAATAAAAAAAGAAAGCACAACTGAACCTCGGATAGGTTGCCCCGAAGAACAAACTTGTGAAACGCCCTCTGGTAATCTAATTTTTCTTGTCTTTTTTGACATCTGGAGCCATTTAGATAGAATCCATCCCTATTTATTCTAATCAATTGGTAACAAATTCAATTAAAAAATGTTTTTCACTTGAGTCGGGAAGCGAACCTAGCGATTATTAGAAATTATTATATACAATCGACTCTCATTAATTCAAAATCCAAGGGACTACAAGAAAAATTTGAATTATCGAGTTTTATTAAGAAGTTTTTATTATGCATATACTGTATCCAATATGGCGCCAAGTCCTGTGCTTTCGCTTTGAGGAGAGCACCTCCAACAGGTAAGTACAATGTCGGAGCCACTTGATTAACGAATCCTCGAGAATAGGGAATTCACCGTCTCTAGTATGCTTGCTTTTTCCGTACAAATGACTTTGTAAAACTTATGCTTTTTTTCAGGCAGACATTATAGATAGCGTTGCTGGTGGAATATTGAAAGTTTTGGTGATATCTTTTTTTTTTTTTTTTTGAACTATTTTCCACAGCCGTGATAATTTTTTTTTCAGACACAGTAAGGAAGACGAACTTCTGCTTTGTACTCATCGTGACAAACAAAAGAGAATTGGGAAATTAAGCTGGGCAGAAAGGAGGTTACATTAAGCAGAAAATGAGTAAGTGGGCTAGTTCGAATTATAGAATGTTCTCTCTCCCTGTGGATAAGAAAAGGATTTCGAGTTATGGAGCTTATTTAAATACGCAGCATCTTTTCGATTTACCGAAGTTTACAGCTGAAGTGTTCGAATTATCGAAAAATTCATATTATCAAGATTGGAATTAACGAGAGTCGACTGTAGGGTATATAGATTAACGAAGACGAAGACTATAGCTACAGTAATAATAATATATTGTAATATAAATTTTTTAGTTTTTTGTTAATTCCAAAGATCAACGATTTGTCATTATGAAAAAAAAAAATAAAAAACAACTTGCGTTCTCCCTGGCTTTAGTATGCTTATTTTCAATGAATGATTATTTCAAAGATAAATAAACAAGCCTTTTGAATTTTTTTCATTATTATTTTAACGAATGAAAATTAAACTGAGCCGCTACCTAGTGATGTTTTTATTTCTCTTAACTAGTGTAACAAAAATAAAATAGAATGTCCTCTCCACAATTTTATTCTATTGTAAGATTGTTCTTTAAAAAAAAATGTTAGACTGAGCAAAATCTTTCTAATTTTAGGGCGCCTATGCATAAAGTGAATAAACAATGTTCAATGAACACCCTTGTACTAATGACAGGGGAAGATTTTTTAATTTATTTTTAATTGCTCTCTTAAACAATTTTCATTTTCGGTCATCTCTTTCCTTTTAGGCCCTTGTCAATCAGCGTCAACAGGTGGAAACGTTTTTAATTGCTCTAAGAATTAATTTGTTGACGACTTACCCCTTTTGGAATTTGATACCCCTTGAGAACCATGTCCTTGATCGTCTGTCGCATATTTCCGATAATTATAGGCGACACTCTGAAAAATAAATTAACATTTCATTTTAATTAAATTAGATTAATTTATTGGAATAAAAATAACTTTAATTTGAATAAAGAGGTGAAATGTAATTAATTCCAAATGAATATTTTGTTTAATATCGAGGTGAAAAGTGAAGAAATATTATCTGAACGGAGGAACAGCTGCTTTATATCTTAGCTCTGTATATTTAAGTCTTTTATTGAGACTATACGTCCATATTAATTTAGCTTAAATTTTATTCTTAAAGATGAGAAGCAAGCTGCTCATGAATTTAGACATATAAAATAATATTTCAATAAAAATTTAGATCTCATTTGGGGATTTTGCTGATTTTTCGATCACATAATTGAATCATTATTTTCTTACTTCCAAAACCGATTTGACTAAAAATCATTTTGATAAATATATACCCAGTAAAAGTCAAAATTTTGAATAAATAAAATAATTAAAAAAGTAATATGGTAATGTGCAATTTCATAACGAGCATATGACTCAAAGATTATAGAGGAAATACACATAGATGCCGGTGAGATCAAGTTAAAATATTCTCATTGCGTCGCTTCTATTGCTATTAGCTATGATGGCGATATCCACCAAGATTGAGGCTATTCCATTAAAAGATATGGATAAATAAAAAGGAATGCGATGCTGAGTCTCAACGCGGATTCCATTTGCAAAAGAAGAAATCTCTTGAAAGCACCTGGATTTGATTACTTTATTCTTAGTAGAGGGGAATAATAAAAATAAAGAAAAAAAATAAAAGTTTAAGTTGCAATTTTTTTTTGAATTTAATTAATATAAATTTTTTGTTCTATAATAAAAGGATTGATTGCACCTCCCATTGGAGTAGCGGCAAATTTTGCTGTGGGAGTGAGGGCTCGCTGGTGTAGTGAGCTAGGGTGTCAGCTTCTGCAAAGAAGATCCCTGTTCAAATCCTTGGCATGCGGGATTTTTCATTAAATAAAAATATTTATTTAATGTAAACAAATCCTCAAGCAAGCCCTGGATTGGAATATAGGATCTCACCACAATAGCCCTCAGGCAACTCTACGAGGAGAGGGAGTTGCTGTGACATCCCGTCCTGTGGAAGGGACGTAAAGAAGGTTCCCTCTCAGTGATGCATTCTTCGAAAGGAGTAGGCTACACGCCGGTGCTGAGGGAGTCCCTCCTCAACCAGGACATCCTCCTTAGCATAGAAGAGGCTGGATATAAGGAGCCGGTTGGAAATAAGGATTAGTTCACTAGCTAGAGACGAGAGCAGGAGGAGGATCTAGAGATAGGAAATGATGTAACTTCACGGGGTGCCGGTAGATGGCTACGGCCAGAGGCCGGTTGGGTTTGAGGTGTGTGTCTCCGTACACGTAAGTACCTCGGGTAAATAAACGGGGATCCCGATAGGAATTTCAAAATAATAATTTGCTGTGGGAGTATTGAATAATTTTAAATAAGGTATTTTAAACCATAGGAGACGGGATGCAAACCTTGACCCCTAGCACAAGGTGCAGAAACTCACTGCGCCATGGCCCAACGATATTTTACGGCAATTAAAAAAAATGGTGATGAAGTCAGGAAAAAAACAAGACGAGAGCAGCCAAATATTCTTTTATTTAAATTCTCGTCCTCACGGCTGACGTTTCGGCCTGAGGTGCAGGACATCTTCAGAGCCGGCTGGCAATAATCAAAAAGTGTAGATCAAGTGTAGACCTCGGGCCGAAACGTCAGCCGTGAGGGGGAGAATTTAAATAAAAGAATATATTGGCTGCAATTGCTAAATAAGAGTGGGAAAATTGGAATGTGAAAAAGAAGAATCAGCCAATTATAATCACTACAGCCATTTTTTATTCACTGCTAAGAGTGGAAGTATAATTTCATCCTCGAGCAATCTACCTCAAGCTAAAGCTGCAGGAAACTTCCAGGAAAAGCGATTTGCGTCAATACTGACTAATTAGAAATAAATTAGTTGCTGGTTTTCAAAAAACCCTATAAAGAGTAAAGGACCATTCAATATCATCATAATATAAAACGCTAGCTACTGACTTCCTGTCCCTGTGTGTATGTGCCTGTTCTCTCGCTAATTGACTAAATCAGGAAGTGGAGCGAGAGAGGGAAATTTAAAATTTAGGTCAGAGAGGGAAATTTGAAACTTTAAAATTTTGCAATTGCTCGCCGAAGGCGGGCTTTCCACTTGTTTCATAAAAATTGCTTACTCTATTTAGTAGAATTTATATTCAAGTAATTTTTAATTGGGAATTGTTTTTCAAATTAATTTATAAGTGATTTGTTCACAATACCTCTATCATCGTACAGTCTGAACTTTAATAAGTGGAGAGGGATCAGAAGAAATACCTCTTTGTTCAGATTTAATCTTTAATTATTTTACATTCCAGTAATAACTTTCTAATAAAATATTCTCTTCCCACTTTTATAATATTAAATAGATTTTATAAATAATAAATAAAGGAATTTTAATTAAAGATTTTCTTTAATGACATTAATAATTGTTTTAATAAAATATTAGTAAAAGTAAATTGAATGGAGTTAAATTTATACAAAGGTAACAACAAAATACCTCATGGATTCCTTAATACAGGCCCTCAAATATTTGAGGTTGTTCATCTTCTCTTCAGTGATGGGCATATTAGGATCTGGCCATATCCTGCGTATTTCCTCAAATACCTTCTCTTGCTTATCAGGATGCGTAGCTAGATGATATAGAAGGATAGCCGCGGTGCTTGAGGTCTGTAAAGAAATCCATCTTAATTCTTTTACCTTTTCTTTTTATTAAATTAATAATATAAAAAAAAAAAAAATATTCAAAGGAATTATTCATAAGGAGAGATTATTTTATTTCTTTTGAAATTTATTCAAAGCTCAGAAAAAAAAGATTTTCTTTAATCTCGTTATAATTATTATAATGTTAAATCTGGAGATATTTTTTATTTATTCTGCTAATGTTTTTTTATCTTCTTAATTAATGTGATGTTATTATAGGATAATTTTGAAAAAAAAAAAAAAAAAAAAAAAATTATTTTATAGAGTTGTATGAATCCAGTTTTTCGAACTCATGGAAATAAAAAAAAAAATCTGGTGTGAAGTCGCACAGCACACAACTTTGCCTTATCTTATCGGTAATTGAAAGTTATGTTCTGTGCTTGTCCAATTTTTTGTGGCGAAAAACTATATTTAATTTTCGCCGATATATTAGCGTAAAAATTATAAACATTGAAAAATATTTAAAATATTTTGTTCTTGGTGACTATTTCTTCTATCTTTCCTACGCACAAAAATAAAGTGTGCTTCAAACAATTTTGAGGGCAAATTGATTATTTACATTTTAAAGAATCCAAAAAATAATTGATTTATGAATTTTAATCAAAATCGTTAGAGCGAATTTTGAGAAAATCAAAAAAAAAAAAGTACATGAGTAAAATACTAGTACTCTTTGGTCGATTTTATTCAAAAGCTTCGTGTTTTGTACTAGGAGGGTACCTAACTCAAATATAAAACTTCAACCTCCTAGTCATAGGCGTAACTAGGGGGAGGGGGGGGGGGCCCCGAAGCCAGAAAGCTCCCCGACCCAAGAACAATTGAGTCAATATGGGGCCTTCCGGGCCCCGAATGGTCCCATGGCTCCCCCCCCAGCGACGATGGCTGGTCCCTTGTCCCCCCCCCTCCCCCCCCCGAGCCAAATTCCCTAGTTACGCATAATCTAGTTCTTTTCATTCTAGAGATATATTGTTCACAGACAGACAATTTTGAGGCAAAACATGTATACTAGACATGATTTTTTTCCACCCCAAAAATTGTTGAGGTGGAATTTTAAAAAGATGCGGCCTAGGGGAGCAACGAGCCCTTGATTAGTACGAGTGAAGACTGGTATAAAGACATCTGAAGAATTGCATTGGCATTGGCTAACCTGATATTTGGTTTCTGACTGATTCATGATCAAATGACATTTATCCTAAAGTTTTTTTTTTTTTTTAATGAAGTCACTAAAAAGAAGTGGCTCATCTTCCTGGAGAAATAACTTAAAGACACAAACCGTTGAATTCATTAATGAAAATTATTAAAATAAAACTTATTATATTGAATACATATGGTTTATCTGGGCGAGCTGAAATTTTATCGAATTAATCGAAACAAAAGAGAAATGTTGCCAGACTCTGAATTGTAATTATTTAAAAAATGTTTTCGATTCCCTGATTGAGTTCGATTTCATTCTTTGTTGTTGTTTTCGATGATGCTCTAGTTGTTGTTGTTGTAGCTGTTGCACTGTGTTTGTAGTTATTTATATGTTTTAGATTTGCGTACGTAATTAAAACATCAATTTGACCAAATTACGCCTCCCTTAGTCAATGTATGCACCTGGGGGATAATAATTCAATGAGTCAGTATTGAGTTTAGTATACTGGGTCCATGCTGTTGCAATGCCACTACTCGCGTTTAGCAATCACAGAGATGTTTCTATTTCATTCATAATGGAAGAAGCAAGATATCGTCACTCAAGATTGATGGATCCATTTGTAAAAATATGACTAGAAGAATCGGTTAAGATTTTTAACAAAACAATTAAATTTAGCCCGAAACTCGGTAAAGTCTTAAATTGAGAATCTTGAGAGATCGGATGAATTAATGCCTTAAGTAAAATGGGTTGTTTATCATCATCCTGCTGTCTTCTTCCTCTTGACTAATATTTATTTATGAAGGGGAGCTTATTCAAGAAAAACATTAATTAGGGAGAGAGAGAAAAAAAACGGAGATATGCACATTTTATATCTTGCTTAATTTAGATTATTACTCCTCCTACGCTCTCTTTTTTCTCTTCCTCTTTCTGAACTTATTATATTTTCTACTTCTTTTGAGAGAGATTTAAAATTACGTCAAGTGAGCGGCCCCTGTGATGTCCTACCCTTTATATCAAAATTCGTTTATTCGCTCCTGGATATAAAAAAGTGTCTAAAACAAGGGAAAAAATGAAAACGTGGACGATAAAAAGGAAAGCTAAGAGGTCGATTATCACCTTTTGTTTCAAAAAATAATATCCCATAAAATATAAAGAATAAAAAATATGAAATTTATTTGTAAACATGAAAGGATTTAATAATAGTAAAAGTCTTATGCAAATTTTAATTAAATTATGTTTGTTTCTGATCAGATTCTTTAGAGATCAAGGGACAAAACACGACTAAGCTTTTAGCCCCAACGCAAATCGTTGAATCATTAAATGTTTCAATATCGTCTATCTTCTTAATTAAAGCTAATATTAATTGTGACACGGGATCAATAAACTGGTTTTTGGTAAAATGAAAATCTTAAATTAAAAGATGATGATGCTGGTGGGAATAATGTCACATCTGATTTTATTAATCCGCTATTAATAGAACCGAGAGAATGGAGTGATTGGCAATAAAGTCCATGTACAACATTAATTGGGTAATTAACTGAAAGAGAGGAGATTAATTGATTCCATGCGGAAATGTATGAAATTTTCAAATACCACAGAAAAAATGATAAATATTTTAACATTATTGATTAAGTGCAAAATTAGTTGAATAAAATTATAAAAAGGTAGTTGAATTCAGGAGCGTATATAGAATTTTTCGGGGGGGGGGGGGAGGTGCGACTTTTTTTTAAATATCCCCCTCTCTCCATACAAAAAAATATTTTTAAATTATCGGATATTCTGAATATTCACGAACTTATCTCGCAAATTTGTTATCTTTAAAATTTGAGTCCATCCTCCATAGTAGAGAGGTTAAAGCTGGTAACCAATGAAAAATATTGATAATCTCAAAAGCCATGAAGTACGGGTTCGAATCCCAGACAGACCGATGAATATATATTTAAATTAACTAGATGGTATAAATAAATGTGTCTAAATCACAAGTATCGTTAAATATTTACAAATTATCCTTTTTTTTTTTTTTTTTTGTTTGAAAAACATTCACACTTTTTCTCATTCACACAGTCTTTTCGACAACTCAGGCCATAAAAGACTTTTACGATAACCGTTATTTATTAATTTATCTATTATTGGGGTCCAGGCATTCTTATTTAAGCCATCTGATATTCAAATGGCTTAAATAAAATCATCGGACTGCCTGGGGTCCGAACCCGCGACGTTTGGTATATGAGGTTAGCACGCTAACCTCTACACCAAGCCCCGAGGGCCAAATTATCCTTTAGAGTCTATATGATCTCAGATGCCGAAAGACTTAAAAAATAGCGAAATCCTTCCTCACGCCTTTTCTTCAGCTCCGATAGAAAGAGATAAGGAGAAAGAGAATTCTCTAGAGCTGGTGTGGGGGGGGGGAGTAGGCGTGGCCTCGCCTTCCTCCGCCGCCACTCTGGCGCTGTAACGCATTTTTGTTACGTAACGTTTTATGCCAATTCTACTACTGTACCCTACTGTAAGCCGCATAAAAGAACTTCATTCCAAAAATTGGGCGTCGCTCTTTCACCTGACTTCTACAATGCTGACATATTTTCAATGAAAAGAAACGCCCCATATAATCATTAACCCCAAGACTGGTTGGTTGCTTAGCCATATTTTTTTTTTAATTTTTTTTTTTTTAATTAAGATAAAAAGTAAGCAAGTGATTACGCCCCCCTCCCCCACTAGGCATGACCCCTTAAGAAATTATTTGTTATAAAAGCATAATTTTTCTTTTCTAACAAGCTCGGTAGCTTGTTTTAAAATAAATAATAAACGATAAAAAAATAAACAGTTTATTGAAACAGTTTGAAATTCTAATTATCTCAATCTGGAGAGAAACTCACGAAGCGATTTCATTAAAATGTTTCTCTTTTAACCGCCACCTTAATTGGATAATAATAATTAGTCTGAATTTAATATAAAATGAGTTCACCCAACTTTAGCTTTTTAAACTTTGTTTTTATTTGATAATTATGTGATAATCGAATAATTTTAAATTATCTGAAAAAGAGAAATTCACTTATTTTTTTTTTTTTTTTTTTAATATGAATAAATAAAAAACTAATTAGATAATTCTGGTTTCAAATTTAATAAGTAAACCAAAATAAAAATTGTTTTGCAGCGTTGCGAACAAAATTCTACTAATTAAAAAGAAAATTATTAAAAATAAATATAATTCTCTTTAAATATGAATTTAGGCAAGCACGTATATGGAAAAAAAATCCTCGAGGTAAAAGTTCAAATATATTCTTGAAAATTGAATGTCTCAAGAACAAATGTAAACAATTTTTCTTCCATATTTATAAAATAAATTAATTTGTAGCACAAACCGTGTCAATGCCGGCTGTCATTAAATCGAGTGCCATGACAAAGGCAACATCCTGACCAGATTCTAAGAACCTCTCCAGTAACGAGACATCATCCTTTTTAGAAGACGTTTTTTTAGACTCGAGCCTAAGATGAGCTTCACGAATGTGTTTACTTGCAATTCTGAAATAGAATTTTAAACAAAATTTTCAATATCTGGTGTTATAACAACGAAAAATATTTAAATGGGACGTTTGGACCACAAACAAAAAAACATAGAAATTTAGGAGGATGATATTCAAATTTTTATTTACATCTATACTTAAAAATAATTTAGAAGATGCTACTCACTCGGAGATGATATCCAGAGCGGAAATAAATCTTCGCCAGGTGGGTGTGGAGATCCATTTCCAGGGGCTGAGTGTCAATTCTAAATCATGTATTGATTCAAAGAAGATTTTTACATTTTCAATTAATTTCTGAGCATCCGAATTGGGATCGGTCTCGGTAAGACATCCTAAGCGAGCATCTAATGCTATATGAATTATAGCTGAAAAAGTTAATAAACAATTTTACTAGTTGCTATTACAAACTATATTTTTGGGTATTGGTGTAAAATTACCAAAAATAATTTCTGAATTAAGTTATCTTTTGATTTCTTAACACAAGTAATTTCTACCGTAAAAAGTTTTCTAAAAATGCATGCTATTGTTTATACTGTATTAGGTAAAAAATTATAATATCCTCCTTTAAGCAAATTCAAATAAGGAGGGAAGAATCTTCCGTGCATTCTTTCCGTTTGTAAGATTTTTATTCGGTACCATCAACATCTTCCTTCACAAATATTATTCAAAGAATCATTAAAATCAGTTCACTGGTTTGGAAATTATGCGTATTGATTTGTTTTTTGTGGCTCAAGCCCAAATGGAACAACAAATTTTTTTTTTTTTTTTACAAACCATAAATTGATTTTTCACATCACAAAGCTTGAAAATGAAACTTTACAAATTAAAATTTCAGTTTTAAGAAAACAAAAAATGTTTTCTTAATTTTGAATATTATTCATACTAATGAGAAGATCATAACAGAAAAAAATAAATTTATTTTATCTTCCCAACGTTTAACTTTTTTTTTAAATTTGTTTAAGGCAGGGGCGTATATAGAAATTTTTTTCGGGGGGGGCCCGAACTCAAAAATTTTTTTGAGAAAAATTTTTTTTACACGAAATTTTTTGCGGAACATTTTTTCTTTTGCGGAATCAAAGTTTTCCACCCTGCAGAAAAATTTGTTGAGCTGATGTCTGTATATCCCTATATATGTATATGTGTTTGGGAAATTTCGGGGGGGGGGGGGCCCGGGCCCCCTCGCCCCCCCCCCTTATATACGCCCCTGGTTTAAGGGGGTTCGGGACATGCTCTTCGCATGCTTTTGCCGATAAGAAGACGTTGGGGTCTTAAAAAGTTAGCCAAAATTCGAAAATTTTCCAACAGATGGCAGGATGGTACGGTGTATTTAATTTCATGTATTTGTTTAATTTTCGTTGATCTTTTAATAATGAATAGTTTATTAACTAGTTGTTTCTTGATGGCAGGATATTATGATATGAGGATGCGTTACAAGGGCAGCCAAGGCGAAAAATAAATTATATATATATATATATATATATATTATAACAGTATAAAAATATGTAAATATATAGGCTTATAAGTGGTCAGATAATGCCGTAAGTTAACCAGTCCAGCCACCTATCGGCCCAAGGCATGAGAAGAAAACTTTTTTTAATATTTATAATAAAACAAATACTAAACTTGTTTTTAAAAATATTAGGAGAAACTAATTACAAAATATTTTGAAGTAAATATATAAAATTAATTTTTCCAATTTGTTATAAAGAATCTTTAAGCTAAGTTCATTAAATTAATTGGAAAACTTGTTTGCTTGTTATTTTCTTAAATTTCTTAAATCGACATTTAATATAAATTTATTCAATGTTAATATTAAATAACTTATAAACAATAGGGAGAGAAAAGAAGTTCGCTTACATTCGATCGCCCATTTATTTATTTCATTAAAAAAATCCACTGGCATTTCAAGATTACTGTCACGAATTTTTCTCATCCTGTGAAAGAATAAAATTTGATTTTTTCTTATCAGACAATGGGATTCAGTTTGGTGAGTTGTCATTAATACCTTTCGATAAATTCCGCAGAGACATTTGAAATAGGCTTGACGTAAAGTTTGATGGTTTTAGGTTGTAGCATAGGTTGATTGACCTTCGAGCGTAACGAATGCCAGGCTTTTCCCTCTCTGAAAGGTGGTAATAAAAATTAATGGACGAAAAAATTAATTTCTATTCTATTTGAATAAAAAACAATTTAGATCTCTCTCTTTTAGAATCAAAATGAAAAATGAATTAATAAATAATCTAAAAAAAAAAGGTAACTTGCTTAAAAGACGAGGAAGGGATGTCCTTTAGTTTGAATTTCATTAATTTTTTTATTCAAGGAGACTGCAAACTAAATAATAAATTTGGAACGCTGGGGAATACAGTATTTTATTTCTGCAAATGTATTAACTTTAGTCTCAATATAAACTAAATCTAAGCAGGTTTGAGGTTAAATTATTAGTGATAGGCCTATTTCCTTGCCAGACTCCTAAATAAATAGATCTAATATTACAAATACAATAGATAAATTACACACAGAATACAATTTTTACTTTCTCGTACCCTATATATGAAATATATAGAGAGAGAAAGTATTGCGATCATGTCAAAAATTCGATGTCGAGATTTTGATGGATATACATGTTTTGAGGTCCCCTGAGTCCAAAAAAAGTGGGTCCCGCAAATTGGTCTGTGTGTGTGTGTGTGTGTGTGTTGTGTGTTGATGTGTGGACCAGTTTTTTAGCATGAAGGAGTTGAGCTACCGGATTGAAATTTTATATTTAACTTAGGTACCTTTGAAGAATCTCAAAATAAGCTTTTGAACAAAATCGGCCAAAAAGTACTAGTACTTTACTGATGTACTTTTTCAGTTTTTTTCGATTTTCTCAAAATTCCCTCCAAGGATTTTTTTTTAAAATTCATAAATGAACTATTTTTTAGATGCTCTTTAAAATGTATATTCTCATTTTGCCGTTGAAATCTTCTGAAGACCACTTTACTCTTGTTCTTCATAGGAAAGATAGAAATGGTTGCCATGGTAACGGAATTTAAATCTTTTTCTTTTTATTAGATTAAAAATCAATTATTATTTAAATTCCCATTTTTTTTTAAATTTATTTGTGTCTTTAATTGTTTCAAAGAAAACATATATGTCTCTCTCTCTCTCTCTCACTTGCAAACATTATCGCCTCTCTCTACTCTTTTAAACCTTTCCACCTTATCTTCGCATAGGAACAATGTTAATTTCCTATAGGGATTTGTATGTTAATTTCGATTCAAAAAGGGGGTCCCCTTTAGAACTTTTTAGGCATTTAAAATTTTTTTTTCCAATTCTTATGAAATTTTGTATTTATTTACGATTCTATATTGTGTATAAAATGTCCAAATATGAGATTAAAATTTTTAAAAATAACCATAGTTTATTTGAAGCAGTCAACATTTAAAATGCATTTATTCATCCTGTTTTCTCTTTAAAATGCAAGTTTGAAACTAAGGTGCTATCGGAAACTAAATATATCTCGACACAAAAAATCTGGTGTGACCAGCACGGTGCACAACTTTCTCTTACCGAAGGGTAAGAGAAAGTTGTGTGCTGTGCGCCAGTCACACCAGATTTTTATTATTTCATATAATAAAAAAAAATCCTAAATAGAAATTGAAAGAGAATATTGGTAGATTTGTGGAAAAAATTTAAAGAAATGAATTCGAAAAAAATTTAATTAAAATAAAAAATAAAAAATTCTTCGTTTGATGATGTGAGAGAATTCTCGACTCTTCACATCCCTCCTATGATGGCCAAATAACATAATTTGTTATTTAAATAAAAATAATTTTTTTTTTAACACATTTTTCCCATTCACACACACA
Source organism: Euborellia annulipes (assembly GCA_023213315.1). Taxonomy (NCBI): domain Eukaryota; kingdom Metazoa; phylum Arthropoda; class Insecta; order Dermaptera; family Anisolabididae; genus Euborellia; species Euborellia annulipes. The sequence continues at coordinate 21,009 of JAKCPI010031686.1, forward strand.
TACACACAGTCTTTTCTGCAACTTAGGCCATTTAAGACTTTAAAAGATACTCGTTATTTGTAAATATATCTATTGGGGGTCCAGGCATTCTTATTTAGGCCATTTGGTATCCAAATGACTAAAAATACTTGTTTTCAGGTAAACTATTGTTTATTTGTTACTTCACGTTGGTTGGGGAATACAGTATTTTATTTCTGCAAATATACATATATATACATGTATTAAATCTGAGATAACTTAAATCTGAGATAAGAGGCATTTCATTTGAACAGTCATGCACTCTGTGGCCTGCGTCAGGTAAAAATTCCAAAATCACAAAGCGTCTAACATCTATCGATTTACATTCTGAACTGAAATCAGACCCAAGTTGTATGTCTCAAAAAATGTAGATCGCTAGATATGACGTTTTGTGATTGTATTTGAATTTGTAGCTGAAGAAGGCCACAGATGTAATATAGATTGAGATCACAGAGTGTATGAATCTTATAAAAATTCACTGTACCTGAAATCAAGTATTCTTAAGGTATTTAATAACAAAAATGTGGAAAGCCTTAATTCCCGAAATTGGTTAGTAATATATTAGCTATATAAGTAGGAACCAGTTATTTGATCTCATACTGTTAATAGGTCATTCATTACATAAATATTGAAAATCAAGTCCAAATGTACTAATGATAAAGTAAATAACATATAGATCTAGTATCCATCAAGCGCGATCCTACCCAGAAGACCTAACTTAAAAATACAATTTTTTATTTGTGTACTGAAAAGGCCTAAATCTCGCTATTGAATAATATCTGCAGTACTCGGTGAGTCTACGTTTTGAATATAATTTAGGAGTACAGTATTAGTAAAATAAATCTCAATACTGTCCCAAGGCATATTATCAGGAAATTTTAAAAATACTTGAGATAAAATATTATAATAAATTAGTAACACCTTTGTTTATAGGTCTATCTACTTATAAGTAAAATATAAAGTCCCAAGGGACAAAAAACTTCATCAATCAAAAAAAAAAAAAAAAAAAAAAAACAGGTTTAATTCTGAGTTCGTAGGGAAGGGAAGATCTATAAATATTTATATAATTATGGATTAATAACATAAGATAAGTTCTCGGTCAAGAGGTTAGTTGGTGTCATTGTCAATATTGATAAAGTATGGATTCCTTATCCTTCGTACCATTTCATATAACTGGGCTACCGAGTGGAATAAAAAAAGGAATTAAAAAAAAAAAAAAAAAAAAAAAATAAAAAAAATTACTGATTAGTAGTTCATAAATTTGTTTTGAAATGACAAAGAGAACAAAATAAATTTTCTTTTTTTTTTTAAGTTTTTTCGGCATCTTAGGCCATATAGACTTTAAACGATAGAAATTATTTCAATATATGGACGATGTTATGCATGAAGGAACCAAGCGCCATTAACCTAATTCTGAGATAAGATGCATTTCATTTGAACAATTGTAAAGAAAACCAATGGCAATGACTTTTTTCTTATTTTATACAAAAAAAAGTGCACAGAGTAATGTAGGGATTTAAATAAAGAGGTAGATCTTCTTTTTACCTCTCTTATCTTATCTCAATTTCGGTCATAATGGCGCTTGGTTACTTTATGCATAACATTGTCTACCATTATTGACATTTGTCAACAACACTAGCCTCTCGCCCAGAAAAAGGGGACTGATCAAAATGAATATAATGACTTTATTTTTGTTTAAGAAATACCTATAGAAAAAATCATTATTGTTTGTTACAGTTTGATTGCTAGAAGTTAGGCAACCCAAAAAATTAACTGGTAAATGGATTATTTTTATTAATTAATACAGAGCTCTTCAAAAGAGCCCACTCAGCAATTAAATATATCCTCAAATTAACAAATGAGTTCTATAGGAAATATAGAAAGATGGAGTTTTTTTTTTTAAGGTCTTTTTCGACAACTAAGGTCATTTAGACCCCATCCCTATTTATTTCAAATTATTTGTAGTCAAATCAAACGAAATAAATTTTTCTCGCTTGGGACGGGAAGCGAACCCGGGACTCCGGCGCGAGAAGCTAGTGTCTTCTCTCTGAGCCACGGCTCCCGGGCTAAATATGGAGTTGTCAGGCAGTAAAATGACAAAATGTCGCATGACATGATGATTAAAAAAAAAATATATAATGCGAGGAAAGGAACCTGTAATTAGCTTTACAGTTTTAGAGTAGGGTGAGACCTTAAAATTTTAGAGAAGATTAGAAGGTTGATTTAAATTCATTTCTTTTTTTAGCAAGTAAAATGTATTAAAGATGATGGGGATGTTAATCAACTTTAAATGTTTTAATACAATTCAATTTTCTAGTTCAATAAGGAACACCTATTTTAATCCATTAAATTGTCACCTTAATTAGTAATTAACATGTCCTGACTAAAAAAAAGAAGATTTGGATTTAATTAAAAGTCGCACAGGTGTTTTTTTTACTTACTCGGTGGTAAGGCCAGAGGAAACTAATTTATTTGGACCATTCATCTGTTTCCGGTAATAGGTGAATGACTCGAGGCCTCGTCTGATTGGCCAGACACCTTCGTTCCTGTACACCTGAGCAACATACAATCAGTTAATTGCAATCCGAAACAAAGAAGGAAAAATCCAATTTAAGCAATTCATTAAGTTCTAATTTAACAAGGAAAAAAAAAGGAAAAAAAATTAGTTGTGAAAAAATAAATTATTTTTCTCTTAAAAGGTATCTGTTATGGCATTCAGAAATAAAGTACATATAATCTTAATTAAAATTATTTAAAAACCATTATTATAAAAAAAAATGAGTCTCAAGGAAAGGATAATTATCCCCTTTTCTTAAGACTAAATAATATAAAAAGATTTCGATTCAAAATTCATACAGGCTGTAGAGATATCCAAGAAACAGACAGCCTAAAAGACATTTACGAAGCTCTATATACAAAACATATATTTCTATGATGGTCAATTAAAGGAATAAATTTCAAATTAACAATTTTTATAGTTTTGAATTTGTGAAATTTATTTAATTAATTAATAGACCTTGATTTTTTAAAAGGAGATATAATAGTCGGAGAGCTGGCTACAAAAATGGGCAAGAGTTTTCTGAAGGCTAATATTTCCAAAATAGATTGCATTTTAGTGATGGAAAGAAACTCTAGAGTTAGCATTTCCAGTTCCGAGGCGTTTAGCAGGAATAAGCCGGAAAAGTTGCGGGAAGATGGTTTTTCGCAAATATCTTGAAAACTATGTGGAAGGAATATGAAAGGAAACACTTGATATAGAGAAATATTTATATCTTGTTACCATGACAACCATTGTTAGAATTACAAATTTTAACTTCTATATCTCCCGAACCGTACACTTTAGCGTGATTATGTACTAGACTATTTTTGTTTGTAATTTAATTTCAATTATTTTTGTATAGACGAATTTTTGCGGAAAACCGCATTCGAGATATTTGCGAAAATCCATTTTCCCGCAACTTTTCCGGCTTATTCCCGCTAAACGCCCCGGCTGACTCTAGAGTTTCTTTCCATCACTAAAATGCAACCTATTCTGAAAATATTAGCCTTCAGAAAACTCTTGCCCATTTTTGTCGGCAGCTCTTAGACTATAATATAAGGCGCAATGCTTTTAAATGGGGAAATTTTCAAAAAGCCTCCTCAAATGAGAATTTGGAGGCCCGACTATTATTTTTTCTAATATTCTTGTAATCCCTAGAAAGGATCTCTTTATTTTGAAATTCCAACGCGATGTTGCCCAAACAGAGATGACAGACGGATAATAGGGAATTATATATATAGATTTATATAGATAATTAAATTACATCTGCGGGAAAATTAGATTGAGTATAACAGGGAATCGGACTTCGGGCTGTCAATTGAGAGACTCGGGATCAATCATTATAATTCTATTTGTAAATGATTAAGTCTCGAAACCCTTCCGTGTCCGAGAGGTTGAGATGTTGACAAATATCAATATTGATAATCTAAAAGCCAAGGGGAGTGGGTTCGAATTCCAGGCAGTCCGATGAATTTATTTAAATCATTTGAATAACAAATGGTATAAATAAATACAGTAGGCCTGGACCCCAATATAAATTTATATCGTTATTAATTAAAGTATTGTTTAAAGCCTAAATAGCTTAAAGTCTAGAAAAAAGAATTTAATTCAGCCAAGAATCAAATGAGATGACCAAATTCAAATCACCGGAGATTTTTTCGAGGAGTTTTTTTTTCGGCGAGATTTTGCTTTTGGCGAGTTTTTTTTGGGGGCCTTTTGTTTCGGCGAGTTATACCGCCCCCAAAATTTATTCCTTTCATATGCCAGGCTATTGAAGTTTTCAGAATGAGCTTGAGTGTCAAAAGCAAAGAAACGCTTGGATCACCATCAAATTTTTTTTTAATTCAAGGGTTTATAAACTCTATCTAAATTGCAAGTTTCAACAAAATTATTCTATATTCTTGGATGTTATCAACGCGCGAAAGTCAGTTTTTATGTTTGAGTGACAACAGCCCACAGACGCTTGGAGCTATCATCACCAAATTTTTTTATATTCAAAAGCTTTACAAAACTTTCAAACGCCTTTTCTCAAATTGTTTGAATTTCGGTCTTTTCGCCACTATGAAT